>VWZF01003562.1:10179-138929 GCA_013396755.1 Sclerurus mexicanus | reverse complement strand
CCCGTGGCCGCGAAAGCCAGCGGGGCGCGTAAGAGCCGCTGCCCCGGCGCGGCGGGCCGTGCATCCCGCGGGCACGCCGGGCCGCGCCTGCGAGGGGCGGCCGGGGGCGATTTGCTGGCGGCGGTGCCGCCTTCTCTGCCCCTCCTGGCAGAGAGAGCGGGCCGGGAAAGGGGGTGCAGCTGGGAACAAGCGCGCCATCAGAACAGTAAGGAAAATGAAGATGGTTGGCGAGATGGCATTCCCAGCTCCTCATGGGAACCAGTATCACTTTGGAAAGATGCTCTCGCTTGTATGACTGTCTTTCTGCCATGAGACAGACCCCTTAGCCCTTCTTTTTTATTTGTTTTAATTTTTTTTCTCAAGCATCACGGGTTGGAATGATATGATATAGAGAATAAAGACTTTGTTTCCATTAGAGATGTAGGAGCCAGCCAGAGCCATTAGTCAGCTGTTCAGATGCTTTCCAAAAGCTGTCGGAAAAGGAGCTCGCTCCTGGTGCTGCGCTTGTCTCTGTGGTGTTCTTCCCTTTGTGTTGTCACCTCTTCATCTCAGTAAGGCCCGCGGTGTTGGCCTGCTTTCCAGGCAAGTCCTGTTCTGCTTCCTTGTTGGCTTGGTTTCATGTTTCCAAACATAACAGTGGCAAATGTATTTCTGGTTTTTTGGAGCGCGTTTGTCCCCTGTCCTAGTCTTTTGGTTAAATGCGTGCCATGTGCAGTATTTTAAGCTTTCCAGTGTTTTGCTCAGGCATTCTGTTTGGTTTTCCTTCTGTGTGCTTTTGATTCTTGATTTTCTTTTTTTAACTGCAAAGCTTCAAAACAAATTTATCTTAGTAGGATGCCCATAGCTTTGGTCTGTCTAGAAGAAAGGAGGTTATTTACTGGCTTCTTGCAATGCTCATGTAGTCAAAAACCACCAAAGCAAACTGGAAACCACACATGTCTGAGCGATTTAAATATATTCAGTACTAAAGAGGTACACAGAATTTCTTGCAGGACTGTCAGAATCCATTTGTAAATGTTGCAGAGCCTGGCCAATCTAGTCAGAATTGAGTAATAGTTTCAGTGAATAATCTAATTTCTGTTGGTGACTTGAGACCTTCAAGTAATAGAAATGAGCCTACAAGAACATGTAATAGCAAAAATGCAAGATACTGCATGTATGGATTAATAACTTTGCAGTGTAAATCCAGGAACCCTCCAGCAGAGTAATGGGAAAATACCTGGATTTATTAGTCAACAATGACAGGAAGCAGCCAATTTAATGTGGTTGTGAAAAACAAATGTGACTGTGGTGTGCATGCCGTCAAGCTTCTGGGTGACTGGTGAGACATTACTACTATGTGTCCAGTTCTGATAAATCATGTCCAGGAAAGAGGAACTTGCACAGATACACATCCAGGAGGGTTACTGGAAATGAACAAAGCTTATCTGCAAGAGTACACTGGGAGTGTTTCTCTGATTAACCTAGGAAAAGCAAATGCAGCGGAGGGTTATGAGTAACCAGTAAGGCAGGGTGGAGTCAGGCTCAAGCGAATAGGCATTTAGGCTAATGAACAACATTGATGGAAGGGCACGGATCTAAAGTGATTGTAACCTAGACAGAAAACTAAACCCTCAGTGCACAGAAGGTTTCGACTTCCATGAAGAACAGTGAAAGTTGAACTTATCTAGCAGGCTTTAAAATGTGTTGTGGATCAGAATAGAAAGATTATGTGCAGTCATGCAAAATAGATTTAAGTGATCAGTGATGAAGGGAGGAGATTTGGGCCTACCTTCTTATTCATCATGAGATCTGGAACAACCTCCTGATGTTCAGGGCTTCTGAGAAACAAAGCTGTCGGCCTCCAGCTCACAAGGAGGAAGATGATGAGTGGGGAGGTAACAGTTCAGAGAAAGGTAACAGGAATGCTCTCCTACTGGAAAGTTTTACACCAGCTGTTCCGTCTCAGATTTGATGGGCAGCAAAATGTTATTTCACTTAATAGTGTGTGTAGGGACCTAAGGAATGTACAAATCAGAAATACAGAGGAATGGTGTATATGGCATGGAGGATATAAAAGAAAAGGCAGGATGGTCAACTGGAGGAGGGACTGGATGCCTCGAATGGATGGCTGTTCCCAAGGGTCTCACCATTTCGGTTGTGAGGCTGAACATCTTGCCTTTGCCCTGTTTTTGTACCCTTCATTTTTGATTTTGGTTCTTCTGATGAGAATGACCACGTTGAAAATGCAGCTAATAAGTGTTGGAGGCTCAGCCCTAAAAACAAATACAGTATCAGTTCTGTGGAGTTATTTATGGGGAGGTGGAGAACAGGGAACCATTTAGGTGCTGCCAGTGTTTTTATGCATGTTGCTTATACTTTTGCTATTCTTTACTGAAAAGTAGGAGAATAAAAAAGGTAGTAAATTCCAGGGAAAGAGAAACTTCCTGCCACGAAAGATTGAATTGGGCAAGGCTTGGCAGGCAAATATCTCGTCCCACAGCATGCTTTCCCAGCATGACTTCCTTTGTAGTTTCTCACAGGACACTCCACAGTCATCTAGTCCCTCTGTGCTGGACGGCTGGGTTTTTGCTGGCTTCCTAGGATTTAGGAACTGCAGTTTTATTGCTCACTTCTCAAGTCTTTTTATGTCTTATATTGAACTGTCTTATTTCAAACTTCAGCAGCCTGCGGCTAACCGCACAGTCTTATGATAGCCTGGAGTTTCTCAATAAATATTGAATTTTTATTCTATGCAGCAACCAACACAATATTTCATGGGGTATTTTGCTAGCTGTTGTAGCCTCTGACTCTACATTAGGGTATGTATATAAAAGAGGAAAAAGGCCTTTCATTCCAAAGCCAGGGTTTGCTAATTCCTCATTACTAATAGTCATAGGATGTAAAATGTAGCAATATGAAAAATGGGTGGAATCCATATCCCCTTCCCTCTGAAAGGTGATGATGGTCTTCTGTCACTGAAGCTTAAGAGAATGTATGAAATAAAGCTTGTCTGTTCTACAAACTGTTCTGGTGTATAATTGGTTTCTATTGTCATGTTTTCTTTTAAGTGCGTATTAGTAGAACAGCATGATTTCCTGTCCTTGCTTATCATCATGTCTTTACATTCAGGCAGTCAATGCAATTCTGTCATCACATGGATTTCTCCTAACCATGTGTCATTACACTATTTAGGAAGCATTAAGGACTGAGATTTTGCTTCGTCTTTAATATTTCTTGCTAAATGAATTATCTGTTAGTACTGTCCATAAAGCTGTTATCCAATTCAGGATACAACTAGCTGTAGTGAAATGTAGTTGACTTGCTTACCGTATCCTTAGCATTTTCAGGTGATCACACTGTTAATTTCCCTTTCATACTGGCAGTAAACTCCCTTTTTTTTTTTTTTTTTTACTGACTGCAAAACTGTATGTGTTTCACATCTTTGATCATGCTTTCTAAATGAGAGCAGGAATAACCTGAGTGTACTTGTAAAGGAAAAGGAGGTTGGACCTCCTCCGTCCTGTCTGGTAGCAGTCAGGTGGCAGCTCTGATCACCCAAGAGCCCAACCAGTGACAGCCAGCACCATCCCTCCAGCCTGGTGGAGGGTGTGGGATTTGGGATTTAACTTACCATACTGGAAGTGCGTGTTGCAGAAGCAAGGTTTCATTAACTTCCCTGCTTGCAGGCCAGCTCAGGTTTGCTGGGGTTTTTTGTTTGTTTTTTTTCTAAAGGAAATCTAAGCACTTGTTTTTGAAGGTATGGTAGGTGTGCTTTAGTTTTGTAGTGGTGAAGCCTTGTGTGCGCTCTGAGCGAGATGACTTTTGTGTCTGTGTCAAGCCTTACTGAAGTCAGAGGTGCTCTGTGCAAAGCTGAGATAGCCGCTCTTCATAGGTCTCACTGTAAGATCAGAGTCAAAATTGGCAGTGCTGAATTGCAGTCATCAGTGTCTGTGTTGGTTGGGGTTAAGTTCCCTGTGTGCAGGGAGTTCTCATGTACCATCCTGGGCTCAGCACCCCAACATGGTGAACCACGGTGCAGGGCACGGCTGAGGCTCAGATCATCTACCAAGTGTAGTAAGTGTAGTGGTCGTCAGCATTGGCAACGCTTTAGTTCTGGTACCTGGTTTTGGGAAGACAATTCACAAAGCTGAGGTAAGCACTAGGTAAATCTTGGCAAAATTGAGACTTTAGCACTTGCATTTCCAGCAGTCAAGCATGCTGAGTGGGGATATCTTAAACCAGCTGATTGGAAGTGTTCCATGGGCAGCTCTTTTCTCTCACTTTAAATCGCTTATAGCCTTTATTTAAGCATATTGAGTCTCAGGGTGCCAAAATCTGAAGTGGGGTCTTGTGCTCCCTGTGACTCTGTAGGGGTGTAAGTAAACCTTGCCAGGTTGCTGTGTCAGCTCCCCCACTCTGCTCAGACCCACACTGCATATTCGCCCTCTTACACCTGTGCTGGGCCATTTCAGCTCACTGAATCTGTAGCAAGTGAATCCAGACTGTAAATGCTAATTATTTTATAACTGCTAGCTGCCAGGGCCTCAGCTGTAAAAGAGGAGCAGGGTTAACACCATCCTCGACCTGAAACAGTTTAACCCCCCACCTATTGATTCCCAAGAGACTGTTTTGTGTTGTGAAGGAAAACAAACTAGATTACATTCCAGCAGAACGAGATTCAATTAATGCATTTTACCTTACAACTAGAGAGGACAACAAGTGTGAACACGATTACTGTGGCTCCACCAATAGATACTCATTAAATTGCTATACCTGCCACTTTCAATTGTGTGCTCCAGTCCCCAGGGTTTGGGTTCTTCTGTTTTTTACAGTTTGAAAGAGACGGGGACAATAGGAATAGGCATGCCAAAGTCTTCTCTCAGTCGTAATTTAATTTTCTAAGCAGAAAGGAGCATGAAGGTGGCTTCAGTCACATGGGTTTATTTCAGAGGAGGGCCAGTTTGATAGGTCTGCAGATCCCCACAGCTGTCTCGTTATTGATCTTTCCTGACATTGCAGGTTAACTGTTCAGAGGAAGGGGATCACTTGTTGAGGGGTGATGGGTTTTTTTAGCTATTTTATTCAGTCAGATAGCCATCCCTGCTGTGTAATAGGGTCATTGTTTTTAATTGAAGATGGTGGATAAATTTGAAAAGAGTAATTGCTCCTGGCCCCTCTTTTTATTAATAATGAAAATTTGATCGAACCGTTCCCCAAAGTGCCAAGAAATCTAAGTGAAAATAATATAATTTAGCTTGTGACCTGATTTTTACTGTTTTCAGTGGAGTTTTGATGGACTTTTGCTGATGTATTATGGCATTTCACAAGAAAGGTTTCCTTGCCTCCCCTAAAGCAAACAAGAAACCTTGATGGTGCTGTAATTTTAATGAAAACTTCCACTGCATATACAAGTTTTGTAAGAAATACTCATCTGCCAGTAAAGTTAAGTTAAATAGCTGTTGTTCAGATGTAGGTTCAAAACAAGGGAAGTCAATTTTCTGATATAAAAAACCATAGCAAAATAAACTAAACCCAAGTAATTTAGTATTCAGTTTGACTCTTCCATTCTTTCTCCTTATGATATTCAAAAATAAATCAATTCAATCTCCAGACTTAAGAGAAAGTGAAGGCAATGATAGTCTGTTTTTATTAGGGTACAAGTCTTGCAATATCTGTCACAAGTCCCATAGCCATTTTTTTCTGAGTCAGACTTGAAAGAAAATAAGTTTAAGTCCTTTGTTTTAATAATCAGAGTATAAGCACCAGGGACTTGTATTTCATAAGCATTAGATTTTGTAGGTGTCAATAAAAATTAATATTACAGTTGCAATAATATTTTCTTTTTACATGATTATTTTTAGCAGAATATTCAGTATTGAAATAGCAAGATGCCTTAATTGCTACGTGTTACACTGTAAATTAAGGTTTCCAATATGCTTTTCACATAAAAAAGAGGTAATATTTAATCTTCATCTCATGTAATCAAATCAAAACTTATCTAAGTTCAATTCAGTACAAGTACTGATGACTGAGTAGGTCATTTTGGTGCATGTACAAATACAAGGATTTGTCTCCAGTGTTTGGATTCACATCATCTCTTGTGGGCAGTGAAGCTGGCCGCTCTTCCAGGTATCCAGATCAAAGGCTGAAAGACCCCTTAAGGGTCCCTGAAGAGAGGCAGGGTTTAAGGGGTTGGCCACTGCCTGGGGGATAGGAGAGCCCCCGAAAAAGATTCAGCAGCCAGTTTGCCAGCAAGTGCTGACCCTGTCTCCATAACACCAATAGATGGACAAGTGCACCCAGTTCAGGCAGGGGCCCTCACTCCCTCCCTTGGTGAATGCTCAGATAGGAGGTAGTTTGGGGATTATATGGGTGTGGGAAGGCAGGTCTCTCTACTTGAGGGTCTTCTGGAGTTTCCACTTCTAGGAGCTTGTTGAGCCCAACCTCTAATTAGTGGAACAGGAAGTTTTAACTAAACGCTTGAGAATCATGAGCTTTACCTGTGATCTTTGTCAACATAGAGTTACTAACTGCTGGTCTTCAGAGATAAGCATTAAAGGCCTGAAAATCATTGCATCCCAACACAGACTATTGGGTTTGCCTTTTGGTCTTCAGATATTGTTGCTTCTTTTTGCTGCTCCCTCATAGATTAAGTGTTTGGGAATTTTAACAGAAGCCAGCAATCTCATGTTCTTGATGCCAGTAGCCAGTGCTTTAAGGTGACCCAATATCATAAATTCATGATAAAATCAGAAGTTTGGGCAACAGTGACTATGGGTGGAGTAAAAATAACTAACATTCTGAGGCTGAAGGAAAGATTCATGAAAGGGAAAACCAAAAGGAGCTGAACCTGTGAGGTGTACTCGGCGCTGTACATGAATGCAACACTGCGACTGCTGCTTTTGAGCAAACTTCTGGAGCTGTGTTAAAGTGGGAGGCCTATGCAAGCATGAAATATGCATGTGCTGCTTTAAGAACCACATCTCATTTGCTTGAGGAAAATAATACAGGGAATTAACTCCAGCCCCTCTTGGCATTTCCTCTTGGGAGTTCAGTGAGGGCTGATACAATTGCAGGTAGATGCTTGCAAAATGATTGGGAGCAACCCACAACACACCAAACAAATCCATAATATTAGATTTTTCCAGAATTATTTTGGAACTTCCATATAGATCTGGTCCCACTGCACAGACATGAACTTTCTCAGGATAGCTTTTCTGGGACAGATTCCAACAAGATTTCCTTATGGGTTTGGGATGAACATAGTGGGCATACTAGATGACTGATGAAAATGCCAGAACTATTCCATGACAATCTTCTCAAGGCAGTCAGTGCCTGTGAATTTCTGTCCTTATTCTGGTTCTCCTGTCATCTTCCAAGTAATTTTTTTTTTCTCACACTTGAATCTCTTTTCCAGTTATTCATCAATGGGGGAAAAATACACAAGATTTTTTTATTATTATTATTTTTACTTAAGGAAAGAGTTTGATACAAGGGTGTTATCTCTTGGTGTTTTTTTTCTTTTTTTTTTTTCCAATGGAATCACATATTCATAGAATGGTTTGTGTTGGAAAGAACCTTAAAAATCATCTAGTTCTAATCCTGCTGCCATGGGCAGGGATGCCACCCCCTTGATCAGTTTGCTCAGGGTCCTGATCAGCCTGACCTTGAACACTTCCAGGGAATGGGGCATCCACAACTTCTCTGGGCAACATATTCCACTGCCTCACTACCCTCACAGTAAAGAATTTCTTTTTAATATCTAAAATCTCTCCTCTTTTACTTTAAAACTATTCCCCCTTGTCCTATCACTATCTACCCATGTAAAAGTCCCTCTCCCTCTGTTTCTGTAAGCCCCCTTTTAAGTACTGAAAGGCCACAATGAGGTCTCACAGGAACCTTCTCTTCTCCAGGCTGAACAATGCCAACTCAGCCTGTAACAGGAGAGGTACTCCAGCCCTCAGATCCATTTAGTGGTCCTCCTCTGGACGTGCTGTAACAGGTCCTATTTCTATAGGTAGTGGTTGGTTTGGGTTTTTTTTTACCTTGAAATGCTCATATCTGCAAAAGCTTGTTTGTGTCCGGCTGCATCACTGATCATGCCTTCACTGAAAAAAATCTTCATTTAGGTAAAAAGTATAATGACTCAGCTTTTTCACAAACTGACGTGGTTCACCTGAACAGCTACATCCCATCCTGGCAGCTGTTAGTAAAATCTAATTGTTTAGTAAAAAAGCCTAATAATATGTGTTGCAATATTATATACTTCCTTATATTTACTTCTGCTTCCTAAAATTTGCATTGCTGTGTCATCAAATCCGCTCTTGCATCGAAGCTAAAGATTGCTTACAACTGAAATTCTTTATTTGCATCCATGCAAAGGAAAAGAAGATCCTGAAAAAATCCAGAGCTGTGTTTACCGCTGTCTTTGGATGAAGATACAGGAGTCCAGTGTAAATAGAGGACCTATGTTATCCCTATGGGAGACCCACACAGAACCTGAAGACCTGGGACCACAGTATCCAGACTCCCTGCACACGCTCCAAATCTTCTGTTTTGGGACTTGGAGCAATGCAGTGGTGCCTGCACTGTACTAAGGGAATAAGCAGGTTTGCAGAGGTTGGTGCCATGTGGGCACAGTGCTTTTTGGTCGGTCTAGGTCCTCATCAATGCTCCTCACCCCAGCTGGATGCAGGGACATCTGAAGGCAAGGGCAGTCAGTATCTGCTGGAGGCTGCTCGGCTGATCTCTTGCTTATGTCAGTCATTATTTTAAGTTCAAAATGTTTTAATGGGCCTTTCTCAGTAGTTTCATCTGGGAGGGCATCAAATCATATGCAGGCAGCAGATAATCTGGAGACCACATAAGTATCCAGGGAGGAATCATAAGAAATTGGTAGTTCAGAAAGACATCACATGCGTAGCATGCAGCAAATGAGACCTTCTTGGTGGATGACAGCTGGCAGTAAATCACGGCGAATTTGAGCTGGGAGAGCATGGGGTAAGGCACATTTCTACGCAGCCCTGGTATGGAGGGGTCTCCTGCAGGACCACTTTGTGGCTCTTGGCCTTCAGCGCCTAAATCACTTGTTAAGGTTGTTCAAGAGCCCCCAAGTCATTTGGGTGCTTTAAAAGTGTTAACCTGTATAGCTTTCTGGCTGCAGTCTCTACAGGGGTACAGCAGGGCATCTGTGTCCCTCAGGTATTTTAAAAGATGGAAAAAACCCTCAGAAAAATAACCATTTAGGGCTCCAAAATAATTCTTTACAAGAAGAAATAGCTGCAGCTTAATGTGGGAGGAAGAGAAACCAAGCCAGTGGTAGCTCCAGATGAGGCACAAACAAATGTGCTACGTATCAGGTGGTGATATATGCAGAACACTATACCTATCCATCACCACTGTGGTGTAGGTATGTGGGAAAACACTCTCTAAAAGTATGTGAAGAGGACCAATCCGAGCAGTTCTTGAAGTGGACAGAACTTGCAAACCAGAGAACAACACCAGAGAACTGACATCTACCTCAAAATCCAGAGATTCCGGCATTCGAAGATGTTTTATAGCTTGGATAGCAATTTATTGTATTAGTTATATAGTATCCCCTGTGTCTGTATGGTCTCGGTGGCGGTTGCGCAACTACCCAGTGTTACTATGTAACCTTATCCCTCCCTGACCAAACCCACCTTCACAATGAGAAGCTAGCCACATAGCTCAGACCTTCCCCTCGCCATGTCACGCCCCTAACTCCGCCCATAACTCCGCCCCTGAGACCTACACCCCCGTCCCATGCTCTGAATAAACCAGTTTCGGCTCATTCCCAACACCGCCGGGACTCGTCTCCTCTCCTTCCTTCCGGGACGCGATATAGGTATGGCTGCAGCTCATGTTGGGGCTAACTGCACGTGTAGGGACTGTGGCAATGCAGCCTGGTGTCTGTGTGTGCATCCAGGGGGGATAAATGTGTGTCCCTCTGCTACCCACGGGGCTATACTCTGGGTCTCATTTGAAGGTGGGGTGTGTGTGTGTGTGTGTGTGTGTTACCCGTGGTTATATGTGCAGCCACTGTCCTGGCATGCATCGTGCTGATTTAGAGAAAATACCTTTCTATCAGGTAACTTTATACTTTTCTTTACACAGAGGGAGATATGAGCAGCAAAATTACTGGTCACTGTGGCCCTGTAATGTTCTCTTAACTGTACAAATCAGCCACTACTTGTCTAACTAAGGGACTAGCTTTTTATAAAATACTCTTACAAGCAAAGTTTTGAAATTATTTTGAAAGCGTGCTGGAGAAAAAAAGGTGTAGTATTTTAAAAAGTGATACTTCAATTCGCATATATTGTCTAAGTACTGTCTGTGTATACATGTAAGTGTATTCTCTTTGTGTGTGTGTGTGCATTTAAGAACACATAAAAGAAATTAAAGAACAAGAACAGTCTTTGCTTCAGTGTTTTCCATGCACTTGAAAACCTTCACCCAGTCTCTCAGTTGCTATAAATTGGCGTAAAGTCCAATATGTTAAAGCTGTGTTAGTTTATGTGACCCAAGGAGATGACTTCAGGGATTTGTGGGACCGCTATGTAAATACCAGACTTCAACCTGCCAGGGTCAAATAAATAATGCTTTTGGTACAGTCCTGGCTCAATGCTTGATTTAAGCAGCATCACATGAAGCAGCAGCAGGGAGAATGGAGCCTTCAGCAGCTCTGCACTTCTCCCCAGCAAATCCCCACTAGAGGGTTACCATTTTTGTCTTGCAGATGAAGAAACTGATGGAGAAGCTGTCTCCTCACTGCCACGCTCAAAAATGCACTTTTTTTTTTGGTGGACAAAAGAGGCAGTTGCAGAGCCTTCCACTACTAAGCAGAGGGCAAACGCTTCTGGGGAACCTGTGGAATGACAAAGAAACTTTGTTCCTTCAAGCCCCTCACTTGCCTCTGGAGTGACACAGAAGGAGGTGGAGAAATGCAGAATGACAGCAATAATGTTCATCTATTGTCTAAGTCCTCCAGAGGCTAAGCCTTGGACAGGTGAGGTGCTGCTCTTGCAGTGCTGCAGCCCTCCCCTTGTGCCCACACAAATGCTTGCTTAGGGTCAGGACAAAACAAATTAAGTGGTCCCCCTGCTCTACCTGTGCAATTGTGCCCATATGCAGTGGGTGGGTGGATGGGCACACAGGGACAGAATGGGGCAGGCTAAATTGTTAGCAATGTAAATGCCTGAAGAACGGGCTTTTCAAATCGTTTTCTTTTTTTCACCTGAGATAAAAGAGGCACCGATGAATCCACACCTTGGGAGCTGAGAATTGGCAAAAGGTGCCAATCCCAGCTTTATCCAGAGGAAAAAGGCAGCAGTCTGAGGTGCCAGGGATCCTCCTGGCAGCAGTAGCACAGCACAGAGCCATTCCTCCCTGCAGCAGGTTTGCTGTACCATCAGGCATAGCTGTAGGCTGCGTATCATCATAAACCTCCAGCTATTTTCATTTCATCAAAACAAATGCGAAGTTTGCCTCTAAACAGATATAAAATACTCTAAAAGAGTCTTGGGCTTATTCTAACACAGGAAACATGCAGCGAGCCAAGTCCTGCGTCCTGTGCTCATGTAGGTAAGGTATGTGGCAAGACACTGGGAAAGGCTGAGGAGCAAGTGCTGGGGTGCTGGGTTGAAGCTGGGTGAACAGCTGGATGTGTCACCATTATTAAGTTAGCAGAATGGCTGCAGGAACGAGGGCCTAAGGCACACAAATCCAGCCAGGTCTCTCTTCTGAAGGGGATGGAGCTTTGGCAGCACTTTGGCTGCCAGTGACAGCAGCAGTGCAGGTACCATCAATAGCCAGGGGAAGCTCAGGGCAGAAACAGGCATGTTACAGGCAAGCTTCATCTCACTTCAGCTGCCTTCAACATGTGTAGGTGCCCTGTGGCTAATCAGGCTCCCAAGCCTTCTTAATTTGACTAATTTAAAAGTAGCCTCAGGCTTCTGATGGGGCTGCAACTGAGGAGACTCCATTGTAACTCAGCTGGCTGAACAGGCCCTGTAAAACCTACCTGCACCCCCAGTTCCTCCAAAAGGATGTTTTCCAAGTGTGGTAGGAATAGACATTATTATAGTTCTGTCTTTTCATGTGCTCCAATTCCCCCTTGTTTTTACAGAAGAAAATGCAGAAGGGGATGGCTACAGGGCAGCCAGTGCTGGCAGCTACCAGAGATTTGGCAGAAGAAATTCCAACAAGAAGTCAACAGGACTTACTGCAGAGACCACAGACTTTCCTTCTTCATACTTACTAGCTTCTCAGAGGGGTCCTGCTACTTCTGATGCCAAAGGTTAGGGACTTTGTGTTTTATTTATTTACAGTGATATTAATTTGCATGTGCAGGAACAGAATAGCTGGTGAGGCTTTTAGGTTTTAGCCACAGGGATGTGTTGGACTGCTCAGGATAAAAACACATCCCCCCAGGCTGTGCCTCTGAGTCCTCTCCTCTGGGCCCTCCCACTGCCTCCAGCTCTGCCAAGAGGCTGTAGGGTGTTCCTATAGTAAATCTAGTTATCTGTCTGGTGGACAAAGCACCAGGCACCTGAGAAGACCTTCTGTAGCTTTTTCACAGTCATCGTGGTTATCCCTGTGGTGATCACCACAGACCGGCAGACACCTTGGGATCCTAAAAAAAACCTATTACATTTAAAAAGATGATATGCTTCCATTTCCAACAGCCAGAGCACTTTTCACTGCAGAGCAGCTACCCACAGCCCCTGCAAAGCACAGGCAGTGTCCATAAATCCACACACTAGCTTATCCTAATACCCTGCTCAAGTAAGCCAGCCCGAGTCTATTCCTTTCAGCCGCACATCCAGCTCCAGTAATAAGTTTCTAATCTCAGTGAAACCCAGCTGCTGCAGGTCTTGGTGCAGAGGGGCCCTTCTACAAAGGCTGGGTATTTCAATGGGCATCAGCCCCATTAATGGGAGCTTCTGACACCACAATGCTGCAACATGCATTTCTAGATAAAATTCACCATGGGACATGTTTCCATTGCAGAGCAAACGAAATCCAAGTTCTACAAATACCACATCTTATCAGGGTCATTTTCTTTATCAGTTTTATTGCAAATTGGCTTGAGTCTATGGACTCCTGGAGCATGAAGCCACATCCAGCTAAGTCTTAGAAGCTGAAAACTAAAGGAGAGGCAGCTGTTTCTCTCCGCAGTATTCATGAGGTAATAATAGTAACAATAAGGGGAAGGAAAATAGAGCAGTTTCATTGTGATATTTTTTAGAAAGTAAAGATTCCATTGAATATAAAATGATCATTGATTTGGGACACTTTGATGGACTAACGTTTGATTCTAATGGAGTCATTTTCTGAGAAGAGCAGCAAAAGCTGTGTCAAGAGGAAACAACCCTCACTTTATATAGAGAGGTGCTGCTGAGTAGCACTGCCAGAGTCCTTTATTTAAATAGGAATAATTATATTGCACAGGAAACTTGGATTTGAAAGCAGTTCCTCTGATACATTCCTCTTCAGGAGTAATTATCTGCTGCATTCACCAAAGCCTGAAGGCTGGTCTCATACAGCAATGGATCATCTACATTATGGCTAAAATTAAAACAAAGGGAGAGGAAACAAACAAGAAAGGATGTGAAACTCCCAAGTGCCAAGTCTAACAGAAAGTCCTTTCCACCAAGAAGTGGTGGAGCACTTTTTACAGTGAATATCTGATGCAGATGGAGGTGAGAGGCAAATAAGAGGATTACTGCACTTGGTTTCCACCAGCTGGTTCCTCACCACATGATGTCCCGTCGCTACTCTACACCTTCAGCTTTCCACTGGGGTTCCACCATACCCGTGAGCTCTCATCAAAACCTTTCCTGTGAAGAGCATTCACTGGGAGAGACTGGAAAATTTCTCAGGCCAAATAATTGTAATCAGAGAGCTGCTTCTGCTGCTGAAGTGAGGGTTTGTTTGCAGTCAGCCTTGATTGCAGCCTGCTCTGTCTTCTCTCTAACCATAAAAGGTTGGATAGATCAGGTGAGACACTGCCTGCATAGAAGTCAGATCCTCTCCATGAAGGTTTAGACCACTCCACCTTCCATGCAAAACAAATCCATAATTAACCAATGCTTTAAATACTCAGACTGTTATGGTTTCCTGCTTTAGTTATGAAAATGAAGTCCATCTGGTCAATCCCACTGGAAGTGATTCACACAGGCTTTCATAACCTTGCCAGGAACTTCTCTGTGTGCTTAAGAGCAGCATGGCTCTTAATTTGGATCCAAGGATGTCCTAAGGAAGACCAGTGGGTGAAGATAAAAGCCTCTGCATTAGGACAGGACTGGATAATGCTTTATTCGTAAGTAGCAAGAAGAGATTTTCCTCCTGAAGTTTCTTTAAACAGTAAAGAATTCATATTAATGTGCATTTGTAGTGGTGGGGAAAGGTATTTGATTACTGTAGAACAGGCCACTTACAAATCATCGCCTCCCCTTTCAGGCCGTGTGCTCAGTCTGTGATGGCAAGAAAATCCGTTCATTGCACCTGTTAAAATGCTGCAATGGGGCAAGGACCACAATGTGCTCCTCAACCACATGATGGTGTAAAAGCCCATGTAATTTCTAGAATGAAAGAAAGAAAAGGGGAAAAAGATGCTTTAAAAAAACAACCACCCTCAGACAAAAATAAAGGCACAGAAGCTGGCAGGTGGCATGGGGTTCCTGCAGTGCATATATGCTTGAAAGAGAAACTCAGGGGAAAGCCAGAGCAAGAAGGATCTGGAGGCAGGAATGGGAATGCATGGCACCTCGCTGTGTGCCCCAGTTTGATGGAGGAGGGCTCACACTAGGCAACTCCATAGGCAGCAGGGTTGGAAAGGCTTCAGAAGAGGCAATCCTGCCTACAAGTTGAATGCTGTTGCCCTCCAGCAAAGCCTCATTCGCTCTCTCTCCATTTGCTTATACAAGAAGCCTGAGGCTGAATGCAAAAGGCCTGAATTTTGTGTGGTAATAGCATATTTCTGTTCTGCCTGCACACAGAAAAGGATGCTCAGAAGTACTGCCACTGTTCAGGCAATCCATACTGTGCTCTATCTGACAAAGTAGCTGCAAGTAAGAAAGTGCCAAGTTGGCTGACAATTGGATTTAATTCGGTTTCATTTGCTTTACAGGCTCTCTGCTTAGAATCACAGAATGGTTTGCGCTGGAAGGGATCGTTAAAGGTCACCTAGTTCAACCCCCTTCCATAGGCAGGGACATCTTCAACTCGATCAGGTTGCTCAGAATCAATCTGGTCTTGAATGTTTCCAGGGATGGAGCATCCACAACTTCTCTAGGCAACCTGTTCCAGTTTTTTGTCACCCTCATTGTAAAAAACCTTCTGTCTTACATCTAATTTAAATCTATCCTCTTTTAGTTTAAGACCATTATACTTTGTCCTATCACAAGAGGCCCTGCCAAAAAGACTGTCCCTGTCTTTCTTAGTTGCTGGAAAGCTGCTAGAAGGTCTCCCTAGTATCTTCTCCAGCTGAACAACCTCAACTCTCTCAGCCTGTCTTCACAGGAGAGGTGCTCCAGCCCTCTGATCATCTTCATGGCCCTCCCCTGGACTCACTCCGACAGGTCCACATCCTTCTTATGCTGGGGACTCCAGAGCGATCAATCTAACAAGTAATTGGGGAGAAAACCAAAACACAACAAAACACCAAACGCAAGTCCCCACACATACGTGCAACTCCAAATAAAATTGGATTTGAAGAAGTCCAGCCTCTCCCACGATCTAATGAAAAGGAAATAAAGTGAAAAGTCCACAGGCCACAGCAGGAGTTTCCAGCATGCTTCTACTGCTGCCCATAAACACCTACCATGGATTCTGAGATGACAGATGAAGAATGAACAGTACCATCAGTCCAGGGACTTACTCCAGTGATTGATCTTGGAAAGCTTACACCCAGGGAAGACAGCACTGATTTTCTATTCGAAGAGTTTAACCTCTTTTATTTCCTTTAGAATGAGTATAAAGTAATCACTTTTAAGGACAACAGAAAGGAAAAATGCTTTCTATCCCAATCTGTAGTGAGAAAGTCTACAGAAATCTGCTTAAGGCTGACCACTCTTTTTCCATGTGAGTCATCACTTACTTGTACTTGAATATGTAGCTTTTCTTTTGAGCACATTTGACTTGAGGAAGGATGCAAAACAGGACTCTTTTATCATTTCTCTTAAACCTAGACAAGAACATGTAGGCTCTACATAATGCCTGTCCAGGGACAGGCTGTTATCAAGACTCACAGAGAAATTAAAACGACGTAACTAAATTGGATAGAGTAGGGTATAGTCATTTCACATGTTAACCAGAACAATTTATTTGCATAGAGGGACAGTCCACCCCATTGCAACTGCATTCAGCCTAAGTTATACTGACAACATCATACCTTCATTGGCATAATAATTGAATAAAGCCCATGTGAAGGTTAAGCCTGAAGAAATTATATTACATGCTAAAGGATTACCATATTTATTCATTCCTCCCTACAACATGGTAAATTAAATTCCTGTTGTCAATTTTCACAAGAATTCTATGAACTGCTCTTTAACTTTACCTCCATGAGCACAGGGGCACATTTGGTGACAGGAAAACAATTTTTAGGTATCACGATAGGAGAAAAAAAGTTTAAATATGCAAGCTGAGCATACTCCGAATACCTACAGAGAAGAACAGGGTTTTTAACTATCAGACCATTTAAACCAGTCTCATGATTCTGTTGTTTCTTGTGCAGGATGGTGTTCTAAAATCCACCAAAACCATTGTCCTTTGTGAAAACAGGTGGGATTCACTGGTTGAACTCATCAAAGGTGTTGTAGAGTATGTGAGACATGTGCATGGGGCTGGCAGTCTTGAATTAACATACCCATCTAGACCTGTGCTACTCCAAAGCAGCAACTCTAGACCACGACCATAAGACATAATTATTATTTTTCTATGTTTTTCTTGGTTGTCAGTTCAAAAGTCTGAAGTAATCTGAGGACTGCGCTGTTTTTGCAGTCCACTGGAATTAATATCATGAAACAAAAGGGGATGTGACATTTGAGGGATCAGAGCCTGCTGGGATAGTTTTGCATGTTTCTACAAAGCAAAGGAAGCCAAAAGTGGTTGAGCCTTGCTCATGCTTCATTTTGGGAGCAAATCTGCAGCAAGTGACCAAAACAGCAGCTGGATTTTGTTTCAGAAGGAGTTGTTTCACTCCAGAAGAGCACCCAGGAACAATCCAACATTTCTGTACTGTGGGCGATGACAGGAAAAAGGGCTTGTGGGCAAGGCTGCTCCACAGTGTGGGCACTGAATCTTCTGCTAGTGACATTTATTGCATGAATTCAAGTGGGTACTCTGCAGTGTCTGATCTGAGACTCAACAGCTACAGGGAGAAAGCTGGATCCCACCCTAACAGCTTTCCAAGTGTGAAAAACTTGCTCACTCGCAGTCCCGAGCTGTGCTATCAGCTACCAACTTTAGCATTCTGAATGTGCTCCACTGGCATTCGGTGTGGTGGCTACAACCATAAAACAAGGAAGTAAAAGCATTTCCTCCTTTTTACCCACGTGAGAAAAGGAGAGACAGTCAAGGCAAATGCAAACACAGCTCAGGCAAAGGCATGCACCTGCATGACCCTCCCTGGAGGCTTGTTCCTACAAGGTGATCCTGACACCACTGTGGTCACCCTCATTCCCATCACATTCTGGCATCTATTTGGTCTGGTGGCCCTCTGAGGAAACACCCACCACGCAGGCCACACCCTGACTGTTCTGTGACAATTAAGACTAAGGAGGACAGTCACTAGAATTTGTTTTCCTTAAAAGTAGTATCCAAATCCAGCTCTTTGAAGATGAGAGGAGCAAGGCGTCTTTCCTGTAGTGATTTTCCTAAATCATAAAGCCAAGTGTCTGTTCCTCACGTTGGAAGAAGCTTTGGTGGAAATATGCAACTGCAACCCAGCATTGTATAAGCAACTCACACTGACATCTTCCTTTCACATTTCCTGGATTTTTTTCCCTGGTACAGCAGAAGATATTTTCATGTAATGAAGTGTGTCATTTATTTTCTACAGTTTCTATACTTTCTATAATTACCGATTTAGAAGAATAACAATTTAGAAGATATTTCCACAATTCATTCATTCACAGATAATCTAACTATATATTCTGTATCTATTTGCTCATTACATTACATACCAGCAATAGTAACTGTTTTAATGCAACAGCCGAGATGATTTTTGCTCTCACACACTCCCACTCCAGCAGTAAACATCATCTTGATCCACACAGAAAGCTTCCAGAATGGTAAATTATAGAACATTAAAAAGGCAGGCTGCTGCACAAAAGACTTGGCTAGAGAACTGACTGCAGGCATAAAGAGCATGGTATGCTCAGATGACCATATGATCAGATGCCAAGGAAGGTTTTCAGCAATTGCAGGCACTCTGTTTTTTTGGGTCCCATGAATTCATGCAATAAATGTCACTAGCAGAAGATTCAGTGCCCACACTGTGGAGCAGCCTTGCCCACAAGCCCTTTTTTCTGTCATCACCCACAGTACAGAAATGTTGGATTGTTCCTGGGTGCTCTTCTGGAGTGAAACAACTCCTTCTGAAACAAAATCCAGCTGCTGTTTTGGTCACTTGCTGCAGATTTGCTCCCAAAATGAAGCATGAGCAAGGCTCAACCACTTTTGGCTTCCTTTGCTTTGTAGAAACATGCAAAACTATCCCAGCAGGCTCTGATCCCTCAAATGTCACATCCCCTTTTGTTTCATGATATTAATTCCAGTGGACTGCAAAAACAGCGCAGTCCTCAGATTACTTCAGACTTTTGAACTGACAACCAAGAAAAACATAGAAAAATAATAATTATGTCTTATGGTCATGGCTACACCACGTGGGGCCAGGGGAGATGCAGAGCCAAGTGCTGTGAGTGTGGACCCATCCAGTCTGTTCCAGCGATGGCTGATGTTGAGCAATGTGACACTCCTGCAGCCCTTGGCCTGGGGTGCAGGGGAGCAGCCTTTGGCACAAAAGCAGTGGCCACAGACGGTCCATGAGGGCATGCGTGGCAGGGGGAAATATCAAAGGCTTCTAGAAGCTCTTCTCTTCGAAGTATCTTGCTTCATCTTGGAAACCCCGATATTATCTGAAGAGGGTATGCTCTGCACACAGAGGTGTACAGACAGTTCGGGTTTGGTGTGGCTTGTGAAAGCTCACGGCTCCCATGAGCACTTCACTGCCAAAGCTGACAAGAAACAAAGCAGATTTTAGACATGAAAACTGACATGTCCTGACCCTTCTTGGCAGCTGACAGCTGTCCAGGGTGGGGTTTAACAAAAGAAAGTGTGAGCAGACAGGCTTCCTGCTCCTGAACCATTAGGAGTTGAATTTTAATCATTTGCTGCTTCTGCTCCACAATGCCCTTGCAGCCCTCTAATGCTCCAGTCCTTCCCTGTCTGTGCAAGTCACCCTGTTTCTCCTCTCCATCCCACATGCTTGTTCTCAGCAGGCTTCTGGCTCAGTATGTCTGTGATACATCCAAATAGACTGGTTGACCTGGTGGTTTTCCACATCACTTGTGACCTTGGACTCCTTTCAAACGAGTCCCATGCTGATGAAATGTAGTCAACTTTATGACACAAACCTTCTTGATTCTTCAGGAACTGTATTTCCTTTCTTTAAAGCATTTAAAAAAAAATACATCAGGGAAGGCAGAATGAAGAAACCAGAGGGCTGCAAGCCAGAAGTTTTAATCCCTCCTCTGTCACTAGCTTGCCGTGTGACCTCTGCCCTTGGGCACACAGCTCCTCTGTGATGCTGCTCACTCTAGAGGAACTAGCAGATGACAGGGGATTATTTATTGGTGTAATACTCCCCAAGACATAGGAAAGAAAAGAAGATGCAGAGGATGTGCCACCAAAAAAAATCCCCCAGTAGTGAGGCAACCATGAGCCACACCGCTGAGATAACCACCGCCTGCCTGCACCCCAGCACGCACGGGCGGGCAGGAAGGGCACAGAACGACTGTCTGAGGCTAAAGCTGTGCAGAGTGGCATCCTCAGCACGCTGGCTCTGGCAGGAGAACAGTATGTGCTTCCTCACACAGCATCTGCCTGTATCCTGCACTCCGCGGTTGCACTTAAGGATTTGTTAATTGAACATGCAGTTAGGGGAAAACTAAAAGAAAAGAGAATAAAATAAAATAAATATATACTTCTAGCCCCTCTTCCCAAAGCCGTGCCACAAGAAAGGATCGCCCCGACTCTGCTCTCATTTTAAAATGCTTCTTTTTATTTCAGTTGTTGTACATTGGGTGAATGAATTTAACGTCACAACAGAAATAGAATGGCTATTTAACAGACCACTAGTAATTATATATGCTGAAAAAGAGTGAATGGAGGGGTTTCTTTTAACTGTGACCGAAATATTCATTGTACGTGTCGTCAATTAGGCTGGATGAGAGAGGCAAACAAAAAGGTATTTTGGTGAGGCTCTGTATCCTTTGAAGAAAATAAGCACTGAGACTTATCAAGTTACTTGAAACCATGTCCCAGCTACAGTATTCACTGTCTCCGTGTTGGCCCATCTCATGGTTCTTTTGGGGGGTTATATTTGTTGTATTTTTTTTAATTAAACAAAGCATTTAAAATTTAATCATTTTCATTAGACTTTTTTTTTAAATATAAACAAAGTTTTGGCAAATAATATTTATACAGAAAAATAGTTTTAGATCTTCCCAAATTTTGAAATAGTCTATAAAATTACTTTATAAATAAATAAAATGCAGAATCTGTTGTACACGTATTTGCACATCTCTGTAATTGCCTCCTTACTGTTAGCATAGGTTTGTACTTGTACAGTTTTCAGGAATATTACAAAGTCATAAAGTCGGAAAGTGGATCTCTTATTAAAAATACATTTTCTCTTTTTGTCTGTCAGTTTATCTGGATGAAAGACCTGATGTATCTGAAGCTTCGTCATCCATGGGCAAAAAATATTGGATTAATTGTAAAAAACATAGAATAACAGTTATTTTGAAACATAAAAAGTTCACACAAAATGATGTCTTGAAGAGTTATCTACATAAAATATTTAAACAACATGGATAATTTACCATTTAGTATTATATAATAAGCTACCCAAATGGCTAAATTAACTATTATAAAAAAATAAAAACAACTTTGACAGATATAGGCAAGTTGCAGTGTCAACTACCTAGTTATAATGACTGAGAAAGTCTACAAATATTAGTGTTTTAATAGTATATAATGGTGATACCTTAACTGCTAAAGTAACAAGTTAAGATACATTATTTTTCCACAAATTAAAACTAACGCAACATTACAAGCACTATGTTAATTTTACAACCAAATTGTGATTATTTTTTCTCTTTTGGATGATCATATCTCCAGCTTTATATATAAATAGATAGTAATTAGACATTGGACAAATAAGATTTAGCCTGGAAAATAACTTCCTAGACAAATAATAATATGGTTAGTGCCTTCAGTCGTTCAGAACAGGCAGTGCTGCCAAAGTTTAAAATAGTTTACAATCAATCTGAAGAGGTTAAGTTAAAATACTGCAATCACTAATAATGTCCACATAGAAAACTTATGCTGCAAACAATTATACATAATATCCACTTATAACAGCTGTCTTGTTTTTTAAACAATAATTTAAAAACTATGTCATTTATGTGATACATGTGCAACATATAAAATGTGAAATATGAAATATTTGGTACAATAGTGCCTGAAACAAATCTCAAATCAAACAAATGAAATTTTACTTATACATATATAATTACCTTGTAAATCAACAAAGTATTTAAAAAAGTAAACAACATTAAAATCTGCTTCATCCATATATATGTATGTATGTATATATAACATGTATATAATTGTATTAAAGATATCTTCATACTTTTGTGACATAAAATATGTTTTTAAAGAAAAACAATTAAAAGAACTATTTTTTCTCCACTCTAATCTGGTTACAATCTTATAATCCAATTTAAAAAATGCAAATACAGTAATGATTTATTAAACTGAATCTCATTCTACATTCTTAGTGTTCAGTTAATAGCCTAGATTAAAGTCACCTATGAAGTTTCAGTGACTCAACTGAATTTTAATTAAATTAGAGTATCATACAATCTCTTCATCTACAGCCTTCTTTTTCACCTTTTCTTTTGTTAGTTTGGTCTTGTTTTGTTTTGTTTGATTTTACACTTCTAGAAGTTAATCCTTAAGAGCTTGGATCTTTTTGGTAACCTGACTATGAGTTTCAAAGATTATTCGCGTCCGGTGAGATTTGACTGTTGGCATCAGGCTCACTTTCATCAAGTCTGATGTGACAAAATTTAGGCACTTCTGCAAAGTCTCTTTTAAAAACATTATAAATATACTTGTAAAACAATATTCTCAAGACTTTGTTCTTTTGGGGATTGAAAGGGGTATGAAGTTCATACTGTGCAAATTTATTTAAATTTTCTTCTGCTATTCTGCTATGATTCAAATGCAACTTCTCCATACAAGTCAAACACCAACCATGTGCATCTAAAGAATTTGTGCTTTCCTTTGGACTTCTTGCTAAAAATATCAGATCGGCAGGATGATGTGCAGGACACTGGGCTGCGTTTCACTTCCTCTGTCTTGGAATCAACTCACCAGGGGAGCAAAACCAAGATTTTTTTTTTAACCGAGAAGAAAACCCCCAATCATAGTTTGGGTGAAAATTAAACCTGCAACTGGGATAAGTTTTTAGCCAATACAACTCAATTATTGCTGAGCTCGAAAGATTCGTAAGCACTGAATCTCACGAGACAAACTTATCTGGACCATTTCCGTTAGGTGTAGTTATGGAGAAAAGACAATATTTGCAAGAATTAAACTATGCTTAGAAAATCTTTAAAACTAAATGTTACCCTTTATGTCTTGAAACATCACAGCTGGTATCAGGTAGTTAACTATTTTAGGTTGGAGTATAGTAAGCATACCATATTTAATATTCATATATGACATAGCAGCACTAGCTTTTTTGAGTTTTTGATTTGTCCATAAGAACAAATTCTTGACTTAGCATGCAGTTTGTGGCAACTCTAGAGAGGAGGAGACGGGGTAGTATGTACAGTAGCCGTGCTTGGCTGTCCGCAGGGAGGCTTCGTGACACTCCGTTCCGCTCCTGCCGGCTATTTCAGGATTATCTGTTAAGAGAAAGGAAAGTGTGATCGTGCTTTTAGGGGATGCGGGGAGAGCAGTTTGCCCAGACGGCCGGCGCTGGACTAACTAAGCTCAGGTGCAGCTCAGAGAGGGCAGCATCCCCTGTGGGACAGCACCTATAGCCTCATGCCGCCTGGGAGGCGTCTGTGTTTCACAAACCTAGTTGTCTTCCCCTGCACGTAGGTCCTCATGTGCATGACAACACGCAGAGGGGGTATTCTACATGTCAAAATATTGGAGGTGGTGCTGAAGCCACAAAAGAAGGGCCTGGCCATAGGTGGGGTGTGCATCATCAACGTCCTGGCTATCAGCAGAGATGGAAGCAACCCTGTGCCTCCTGAGGGAATTCAGAAGTGCATCGGTGCCTGGAGCGATCCTCCAGCTCCTACCATGCTCCCAGAAAGTCAGGAATGACTACGGAAACAGTGGAGGCAGGGCTCCTTGCCACTAACAAGCAAAAATATGTATTAGGCTGAGTGTTTTCACGAAGTTAAGTGTCTTTTCAATTCACTTTTAGCAGCTGCTTGTTTCCTAAAAAAATTATCTTCAGATCAGAGAACTTGAGAGGTTTTCTCATGCTTCCTTATGCCAGGGAATCTGGGAGATAACCATAATGGTCCCTCTGTAAGCCTAACTAGTTACAAACCTTGCTGCTTTACCTCCACAGTGTCTCAAATGGAAGGTCAAGCAACCATTTTTCTTGTGTTTCCAATACTGTGAAGGTTAAATGCATGATGTGCCCAGCAAACGACTCCACCTGCTCACAGTATTGGAAAATGATCTAGATTTCCATCACCTGCCTGGAATGTCTGTCAGTGAAAGTGGTATCAAAAGCCAGGGGTGTGATATTTTTTCATGCCATTGCTAACCTGTGCTCCAGACTTAAGCACAAGTCAAGGAATTAAGCATGTATCACCTGCTCTTTCTGTTTAATTTGGCACTCGTGTATTTTTAAACTGTATTTGTAGGTGGTACGCAAGGCAGTCATGACAGCACTTTGACCTACTTGTGTATTACAAAGCTAGACTGCTGCTTAATGCAATATTTATATTAAAAGGGGGGAAAAAAAGTATTTTGAAAGTAACTTCAGCAACATACTACCTCTGACATACAGACCTCCAAAAAGAAACAGGCTTGCCTCTGTGTGGAAGGTGCTTGTTCTAATCCGCTGCCCAATCAGCCTCCCTACACCTCACAACCCCACTGCCTTGCTCTCCATACACAACTCCTGGCTCCCTGACCCTGCCAAACTTGCCAGCGTGCCAAAAAAACAGCCTTTGATTACCATCTTACTGAAAATCTGGTGACACGCAAGGCTCCATTGTAATGACACCTGCTGCTCCAAAGGGCTTAACATCTAAATAAATCATACACACAACAAGGACATATATTTTTAATGAACTTCCACCCATTATGAGTTTGTTAGCTTATCGCCTATCTTCTGTTTCCTATTGAAATAACAAAGAAATACCTTTGCTCAAATAATAAAGCCCTGTCTGTGATAACCCTGCTCCAGCTCCAGCACGGTGATTTGACAGTACGTACAAAGAACACAGCCATGCTGAAAATAAGTGACCAAGATTTTCAGCACTGATATTTTTAGCATGTTACAACCCAACATGTCAATGTAATTAATAAAGCAGCTTTAGCTATACTGGGTTAGCCATAATCGCACAAGTGTATTTAAAGGATCCTAAGGTCTCATTTAATGGGACATAACCTAAAACCTACTCAGTGTAAAAAACCCTAGAATTTCAGACACTGCAGCTGACTACACTGTCTGCCAATTTTTGATGGGATAAACTTGCATTTTTCTATAGCTTTTTTTCTCCCTCTACAGGGAGACAGATAACTGCCCCTTGTGCAAAGATTTCTTTAGTCAAATAGACCCACAAGACCAATGTTCCCAATTCCCCCAAAATCCGTGACAGAGAAGGCAGAGGACCTAATCTCAGGCTGCTTCATGGTAAAATGGTAGGACTATTCCTGGCACTGTGATAACCCAAGTGCCACTCACCCTGCTGTGTGCCAGGCAGGACAGGGGGGTCCTGGGCAGTGTGAAAGAGCAGGGATCCCTTCTCATCCCTGCCCTGGTGAGTGGCACTGGCAAAGCACAGGGTAAGGACTTCACTGCTGTGTCCCTATTCCTCCTGTTTCTCTCCTGTCAAAACTCAGGAAACAGCAAAGACAATGTAAACACTTGCCTTTTGTGTGCAAGCATGTCCTGTTTAGATGTTGTGGGTGCCAGAGGAGCAGCAGGAGCCCTCACTGCCATGCCTCTCCTGCTGCCACTGGCTACGATGCCGGCTTGCTCCCACCACATTGTCCTCAACGTGCCACCCCTCATGCAGGGGACGTAACTAGGGCATGTTGCACCCAGCTATTTCTAGTACATGTAGGAGTCCTAGGAAAAAAACATCAAGTCTCTCCTTCAGAAAAAGCTTCACCAGTGCAGTCGCAGAATTGAGGAGCTACATTTCTTTTTTAACCTCAGCCACAAAGTGTAAAACATCTCCCATAGTCTTTAATTATATGTTCACACCCTATTTCTCAAAAGATATCACAACTCTGCCACAGCTAGATACACAGGCATCACCCTCTGCAACTGTTTTTTTTTTTCACAGTGTCTGACAGAGAAACATAAAATGCCAAGCTACTTTGCATGGAAAACACACTGTGAACCTCTTCTGTTTAATCTACAAACAAAGTAATAAACTGTGATGGAAGATGGAGGCTATCTAAGCCTGCATCAGTGCTAATTGCTCCGTCACTTGCATGCTGAAGAAGAAAAAGCTGTACAGAATATACTGGTGAAGGAACATCCCTGCAAACACTTACTACAGAGTCTGCATTCCCTCATTACTTGTAAGTAGGTCCAACCACCTTCATGTTCACTGCTCTTTGAAGAACTGCGTGTCAGATGTACATATACATGGCTTGCCATATTTGCCATGATACTATTATATCTGTATACTCCACAGCAACATGATATAATGTATTGATATTTTACCATAGTATATATAAGCCTAAACCCTTGAAAAACAAGACTATACAGTGACTGTGCATTGTGCCATGTATAAAGGTCTACAGGTTAAGCACGGGAAAGCATTTTCTCATGCTCTGTATGGATAAGATCCATAGGTGTGGATACAGATGTGCCAGAAAACATACCTTTTGCTGATGCACTAAGAGATCTAATAGGAACACTATTTTCAGCATAAGCAGAATGGCCTGGCATTTACAGTCTGGAGTAGTAATGCAGTGAAGATTTCAAAACAGGAAATGGCACTTTTTGGAGGTAATCACAGATATAGGTACCCTCTCCATTGCCTTCTTGCTTGGTACCTTTTTGAAGTGGCAGAAAGCTGGCTATCCTTTAGACTAAAATTGCTAAAATTATGCCAATGATAGTTATCAGACCTCGCTGAAATTAGTTACACATAGCGTGAACCTCAATTTCTGCAAACTGCTTTCTAGCCACCAAGAAGCATTTGCTCTTTGAAATTTTCCATCTCTTTAGAGGTAGCATTTTCAGCTCCTAAATGTCAAGACTTTCTTTTCTACCAGCACACAGCTCTTTTAGACCTTTATCTTCATGATGTCTGAGTGATCACAGAGGTCATTAAGCCCGCTGTGCAACACAGAAAATCCCTAAATTCGGACAGGGTTGATTCTAAGGATGACAATTCTACAGTGTCCTCCAGGGGAATTATCATGAAGAGAGCTGCTACTGCCAATGGTTTCAGCTTCTCATTGACTACCAGCCCACAGTAATCAGCAGACAAATCTATGTCAGCCTGAGACTTCCTCAGACCCAGCAAAGGCAGCTGTGGTCAGTCATTGTCTCAAGATTTAAAAAGTAAAATTGAGAGTCTCTTAAATTAAGGTGGAAATTCCACCTTTGTGAACTCTTTTTCACAACTTTTTTCAGCTTTACTTGATACAGTTCATTGAATTAACCAAATTACTGAGAATCATGGCTAGGTACTAGGAATTTCAAGAACACTGTTTGGCTTGAGATTTTCTGTTTTGAAGCTAGAATTCACAAAGCTTTATTCTCTCTGAGTTAAATTCGTTTTCCAGTTCCAGGTTTATTATACAACGATGAATACAGAAAATTTACCATTATGCACGAATTCATCGTACATGAACTCTTGTTCAACTAAAGACCTGTCACAGTGGATCAGCCGGAAAACATGACTTTGCATCTACCCCTGACATGTTTCTATATCAGAAGTTTTGAAATTATTACTCCAAATCACACTGTGCTCTATAAGCCTTAATATATTTTAAGGGGGCATTAAGATTGTATTTGACCTCCACATTGCAAAGCACTTTATCCCTCTAAAAATACATGGTAAACAGTTTGGACTGCTCAGCCTTCCATTTTAAAAGGAGTGTAGCAATAGAGTTTCTTGCAGACAAGATTCATCTCAGATGATTTCAGACATGAATGCCTCAGCTGGTCACCCATTTTACATCTTCCTAGCCTACCCCAGGCAACTGATTTTAGCATGAGACAGATTATTAACTCGTGATGCTTTTCCCCTCTCCGCCAAATGTAAGAGTTTGTGGCAAACAGTTCGCACTGAGGTATTTAACTTTTGGACACCTGCATCAGGACAGATGAATCCTTCCACAGAGACATTTTTGTTTCCATGTTTTTCACACGAGTAGCAGACTGGTCAGATATATCTGGGATATACATTAAAAACAAGAGATATTTTCAGACAGCTGGCTCATATCAGGCTGCCTCATAACTTCTCCCGCTTTCTAAAAATAAAACTAACACCAAGTATTTCTTCCCCATGACATGGAACCCAAGACTATTTTTATTTCCCCATGCCTTTGGGAAATGCCTCCATCTCTTTATTTTTCATTTTCTCTTAGAATGTTCTTTTGTGGTACGTGCCTCGTTTTGTTTCTTCAAAATAAATCATGGTTCTTTTTTTTTTTTCCCCCTTTAAATCAGAAGTGGAAAAAGATGAGCAAACGATCAGACACTTACTGAGAGTAATCTCTATTGTATCAGTTATGGCCATACTTAATTTTTACGTAGCCTTATGGATGAACTTTTTCACCTCCTTCTCCCATAGCTTCTGCAGCAGCACCTCCATGGTGCACCACCCCAAACGTTCCAGTCCCTCACCCCAGGACTCCCACCAAAACTCTCCCAAAGGATAGGTTTTGCCCCTGTCCTCAACTGGCTAACAGCTGGCTCCAACTCTCACTTCCATTAAATGCAGCCTGGCTTATTTCCTTTGCTACTGCTCTCTTGATGGCCACAAACTTCATTCTCATTTCCAGCATATTTTCATTTAATGTGTATGTGCTTCATTTTTTCTCACTAACCATGGTCTTCTCCTCAATCCAGGGGTGATGGAGGATTTTATCTTACTGTTTCTCAAGTAATCCAATGCAACCCCAATATATTTGTCTACTGTGCTCATCAATAAGGTGACCTCTCATTTGTATATAAAAGGCAAGATGCCTGGGCCACAGATGACCTCTCTGGTTGCCTGCCAATACAGTGTCTAACACAGGGCGGGGAGAATTGGGTGTTTCCTGAGGGTTGGAGGTCCTATTTGCTTGGCTTTTTCACAGGCCATCCTCTCACATGGTAATTTCTGTTGCCTTGCCCCATCCTCTCTTATCTTCCCTAAATCTGAGTGTGCCCAGTTCTGTCTGTCCCACATGTTGATAATGTGCCTCTGGAAAAGGCTGAGGGTCAGATGTCCATGCTGAAGTGGACACATCTGCTAACATGTTTTCATTCCATCAGGCATACGCTATTGGCCATCAGGGTGTCATAAAGCTGACAAAGACCTTGTCTGAATCCAACTCTTCATGATGATCTAAAAAAAAGAACAAGGCAATTATGGGATTCCAAAGGACTCAAGGGCTCAGCAGCATCATTCTTCTCATTTAATATTCACAAGGTCCTGAAAGAGAGTCTAAAGCCACTTGTGCTGCCAATCCCTTAGCTCACTTAAGAGCTTCAATAGCTATTTACTCAAGTAATAATATATAATATTTAAGTTCAATTTAATATGTATTTACTCACTCTGGAGAAACAGGACTAGTTGTTTTAAAAATGAAAGCAATCTGGCTTTATTTATTCTTCTTTAAAGTAATAAATAATGCAGTGCTAAAAATTTATCATAACATACTCTAATATATTCTACCAAATCTATTTTTAACTAATCACACAGGCAGCAGACAGACTACATAGAAATGAGAAAACCACTGCTATAATATTTTAGGAGCACTCAGACAGTGACTGTTTTGAATAGCCACTCAATTTTACCTTTTAGCAGGTCTGACCTACTGCAATCATCTGTTTTTCACTTCCTACTTTTAGGTCATTGTCCTTCTCTTCTTGAATTTTAGAAACTGCCAGAAAAGTGAGGAACTGAGAGCATAAATGAAAGGCCAAGCACAAGTTGTGCATTACCTGTGAAAGTGCCCATATTCCTCTTGCAGGGGTGTTACTTTTCTGACTGTGTGCTTTCCTAGTCATCCTCGCCCAGCTTTCTTTTTCCTTTTAACAAAACCTGCTTTGTGTTTTTCTCTTACACACCATGCATGCCCAAATCATGCAAGATGAGGCTGCCACTACAGCATCCCTTATAGGCAAACACACCACCATACACAGAGCATGTTCCACACTTCTGCAGGTTCCACAGCAGTTATCACCACTGTGAAAGCCCTTCTCTCCCAAACCCTGGTGTTCAAGTTCAGACTCCCTTCCAAGCAAGAAAGAGATCACTGCAACACCTGGAACTTAACTCAAATGCAGCAAGGTACCCAACTTATGTTCATCAAGGTTACTCATCAGACACCATGTTTGTAACACTTGTGTCAGTTTTATAAATCACTGTACTTATAACTTCTCCAGAGAAATCTTAATCTTCATGACTTTTGACTACTTACCACTTCCTTAATTTTCTTCTATCTGAATGCTCTCAAACATGTGTGTGTCATGGAAGATAATACTGCCTTAAAAATGAAGTCAGGCAAGTTAACAAATTTCTGCCTTCAACTGAAAGTCATGACAGATAAAACCAACCAACCAACAAATAAATAAATATATAGGTGTTTCTACTGTAGTTACATGGGCAGCTTCCTGCACACTCAAGGCCAAAGACTGGTATTTCTGGTAGGCAATAAATCATACATTGAGATAAAGATATCATCTTTGTTTAATTCATGGGAAAATAGTTAGAAAAAACTAGAGATATGCAGTGCAATTATTTCAAAGAACAGAATCCCAAACAAGTACATCTGGAGCTCTGCTCTGTGCTGTTAAAATTTTATGATGGAAAAACACAGACTCACATGAGCTGTGTGTACGCACCATGAAACAAACTCATTTTTCCCCAAATGCCTACAAAATCAGATGACCTTAGAAAAATTTTCATATGTTTAAATAATAAATATATGCCCCCAAAGACTTTTACTCCACTTGTCAAATTATCATTTGTTGAATAATTGAAAGCAAGAAGACAAAAAGGAAGTTTTTATATCAAACATCAACATTTTTTTTAATTTCAATGATATGAAAGCTGAAAGGCTATACAGATATAACAGGATATAAAGCTATAACAGGAAAGGGAAATCTGTTTTGATTTTTGTTATATAAAAGAAAGAAGTGTTTGCCTTTGCTTACTGCTGATGTTGTGTGACACTGCCATCTAGCAGGCTATCAGAAGAAGTCAGGTTTTAATCCTACACAGGGGAGAGGGCTGTGATGGAGAACTTCTAAAACCGAATCAGAGATTTTTCCATTTCTTTCCACTGGCTTCTTGTATATAAGCATGTGATCTAAAATTCTGTATGCAAGCCTGCAGAAGCCTACAACATCTACAGAGAAAGAACACACTATCTTAAGAGACTAAAAATTATTATTAAAAGTAAAACAAATACTTGGTTAAAGTTTGCATGAGACTAAAATACAGTTCCTTTACATTTTCCAGGGTAATCTTTTGGCTTTGCTTCTTTGCTACCTTACAGTTTAAGAAAACAAAGTTTTGCCACGTATTTTGTAAAATCACTTACTTCAAGACAATTCAAAGGATCTTTTCCTGACACTGAAATTTGTTGTGGGCTTTAAGATTGGAAACTCTCACCTGAGTCTGCAAACTGGTAATTTCACAAGTTACAGCTACTTACTTGTAACTCGGTGTCAGACAAGATAACTTGATTGAATTGAGGCTTGTGATTCCTGGTTGTCTAGCATGAAAGAGGCAGCAGGCAGTTTAAATTTGCCTTTTCTACTCCGACAAGCTATTGCTATTTAAATACCTTCTCTGGAGAACTGAGTATTCACAACCAAGGGTCATTTAGATTTGTTTCTCCAGCCTGGTACAGGTATAAGCCAAGACGTCCAGTCCTGCCTTCCACACGCCCAGGCAACATAGATGTGCTTGCTAGATGCCCAGCACTAACATGTTCTGCCTTCCTGCAAGCATTCCCTGCGATAATGTGTCTGAGAAAGAAACCTGTTACTCTGTCTCCTTTTTTTGGACTTCTTTGAATGTCAGATTCAATTTGCCCTTTCTGTTGTTAGAACAAAATTTTCTGAAGAGGTATTTAACTTGAAACTTTATGGAATTTTTAGACCAAAACTTTCAGTCATAAGAAGACAAAAATGGTTTCGATACTCAGTATTCCCAGCAGAAGTGCTTTCCTACCTCTTCCCCCATTCTCTCAGAAACTAAAGATTTTCAAACCACTAACAAGAATTTTGCATAGGCTCTTATTTGTGAAGTTCTTACATTTGTTTTCCCATCTCACCTTCCTTTTCAAAATTCCATTTCCTACTACTTACCAGATTTTTCACTTCATTTTCTCAGTATATTGCTACTCTTCTCTTGGTTTACAAATACAGCAGTTTTTCATGAGGAAGAAGGGAATGTGAGACAGCAAAAGCCTGTCAGCAGTGCTATGGACAACCCCATGCCCTGCCAGAAGTTCTCCCAGGGTTAGAGAGGAAGACCTTTTGGGGGACACCAGACAGTATTTGCAAGAGGGAGCAATTAGTACTTCTGCTTTACGCCGAAGGAGACATCAGCTTGAGTAGGTGCCACATGACATTCCGGTCTAAGAAGAATCTGCCTGCCTTGGGAGTGGTGCTGCCTTTGCAGGCACCTTTGCAAGGAGAGGTGGTCTGTTGCTGCACGTGCCGGCTCTGCTGCCTCCTGAAGGAGCTGCCACATATGGTGCCTCAAATCGCAAAAATTCAGCATGTTTGTATTTTACAATATGTTAACTAGTTTTTGAATTCTGAGGCAAATATTTTAATTTTCCTTTTCTCGAACATAAGTATTTTTATTTTCGCTTCATTGTATTCTAACAGATTTTGACAAAACTGAAGGCTACTGAATGATTTCATAATTAATATCTGCATAATTGCCACCTAATTCAGTAAGAATGCTGATGCATAATTTAAAACAGCTGTGCCAGATAATCACAAGCCTTAGCATGAGACAGCCTGTTGATCTTATATTTCTTTTCAGACACAGCTTATGAGTGTTTCATTCTTCTATTGGATCTGTCCTTTAATTTTTCCTTCCTGGTAAAAGGTCATATAACTTGTTGTCACTAAATAATAATCTTCAAGCAGCATTCTCTGTAGTGCTATTTTTATGTTGTCAGTCTCTGGCTCATTTTCGTTGCTACAGAAAATAAAGCCATGTACTGTTCTGAACCAATATGATGTGAGCAAGACTCATCGTTTGGAATCATTTGCAATTTGGTAATTGTCCTTTAATAACCATGAACTAAGGAAGCACCAACTGAGCTTGAGGACACGGATTAGGACACAGAAATGTTCGTGTCTTAGCCCCCAGTGACACTCAATATGGTGATACAACCTCTAGTCAGTAAGCCAACAAAGTCTGCAAAACCCTTCATGTGATCACCCACTGCAGTCTCAGGTCATTTGCTCAGCAGGGTTTTAGTACCATTTGGGTTAAGGTCTCCTGCCTGTCATCCAGCTGCCGGTTCAGAAGTGAGTGTGCATATTTGCCTGTAGGTCCTGTATTGCATCTGCCAAGCTTGTGAAAATGTCTTGGATAACCTAGACACCCAAAGTTATCTTAGGACAATCTTAAATGTCACTAGACACATGTTTAGGCAACTGAACCAAGCCCTGTGAGACTTTTGAAGGACAAGCCAGACTACTCTCCAGACTTCCTCTGATTGGACTGATAAACTTCACAGTCTACAATGAGTACACTTAAACTTATATCTTGCATGTAGACACCCACACTCAGACACCAACACGTTGCTGTCTTAATTTTGGGCTGAGTCCTAACCTTTTAATTCTTGAAGGACTCACTAAGACATATATAAAAATGAAACAGTAGTAAGGCTTCCTAGTTAGAAATTTAAAACCCTCCCAAGCAGGTGTTGCCATTATTTAAAACTGAACTTCAGCCCCAAAATTCAGAATAACACCTCTCTCAAATAATCTCTGAAGGTATTTAAAAGACATGTGGCCACTGCACTTTAGGATATGGTTTAGTGGTGAACTAGGGAGTCCTGGGTTAATGGTTGGACTCAATGATCTTAGAGGTCTTTTCCAACCTAAATGATTCTGTGATTTTACCTGTAGGTGAAGGTGAGCAGGTAAAGTTTCCTTACTTGCTCAACTACTGCTAATCCTCTAGCTACAGAAGTAATAATTAAAGGCTTTGTTAAAGTTCTCTGAAGTATATATTTACACACAAAGACTGTATTAATGCTTTACGTAAGACATTTTACATACCTCTGTCCACATGCATGCACTAGAGGGAGCTAGGACCAAACCCTCTGTACACATGCCCTAGCGCTGCTTCTCACCATCATTTCACATTACTTGGAACTTTGCTCCAAGGAAATGCTGTCAGAATCCCCAAACAACACCTGAACGTAAGTTCATTAAGGATCTACCTCTGAAGCGCGATTAAGCAGCTGAGGCTTCAAGCCCCATTCTAGTGGGAATGGCTGGAGCAACTGTGAAGAGGGAAAGAAGAAAAAGGGGAAGGGCCTCTCACCTGTAACCAGGCATACTCCCAGACTCCTCATGTACCTTTGGGTGTCCACCTGCCTTTCACTGCAAAGCCAAAGTCCACACTGTCCACATCCTCTCACTACAGCCTGGCAGCTAAAGTAAGCGGGGACACTCCCTGAAGGGATGTCCTCACACAATGAACAGCAACACCACCAGCTCTTGTATCAATGTAGTCACTTTTTAATCAGGCTTTGTGAAACAGGGTTTGCTAACGCATTTTTGCTGCATCCTGTTCACGCTGCACTGAGCCAAAGTGATCCTCTTCCCCTCGGAACTACATGGCAAGAAAATTATTTTGGTTTTAAAACCTAACCTTTGTTAGCCAAGCATGACCGACTGTACGTTTATCAATGCAGGTGCATTTTGAGCTGTTACTCGTGTTATTTTCTGAAAGAAAGGATGTACAGAAGACATGAGACACAGTTCAATTTTTTTTTTCAAAATACAAGCTGACAGCACATACTAAATAATTTATTGGGCCCAACAGAGTTATTAGGTTTTTTCAGCCATCAGCTGAGACTCTGTAATTTTTGGGATGTTAACTTTTCCCTTCCACTCGTTCTTCAAGGACACTGGGATCATCACACTCAATCCAAGGAAAACCAGACATCTTTCCCCACATCAAAATACTCAGCCAGGTTATATTAAGATAAACGATTAAGCCCTGCTACAACTTTCTTTTCATGCCTACCATTGTGAGTAGAAGTTGTGGGAGCTGAAATGGGACAGGCTGAAGTCTTCAGGTTGTAAAATAAAGTATGGCAGAGACACTGGAAAAAGGAAGCTGTACCCCAGAGATATGTAAGGCAGTATGGCACAGACCACAAAAGGAAATTTTATCTAGTTGGGCATAAAAGAGTCCTTTTCTGAAAAACTTGGGAGAGTTTAAATCCATACAAGAGGACACCAAGAATGTTATGACCATGAACAAAGTCATGTTAATTACCAAGTTGATAACCTGCCCCTGTTTTGTTTCTTGGGCTAAAGAAAGACCGAGAGTTAGGACCACAGAGTTATTGTGGGACCTTTCATAGTGTTGTAGGTTTGTCTCAAATATTAAGAGGTTGCAAATAAACTGAAAACTTGGGAGTTTTGTCTCTTAGAAAGAAGTAACTACCAACTAGTTACCCTACTCTGAAATACAGGGTTTTTTTTTTTATACTAGCTTTCAAAGACTCACAATGACTAAAACGAAGACGAGTGAGAAAAAAAGAGACAGTGATGGCACGTGCTACAGAAGCCAACAAAAATAGCTGCTGGGGCGGGACTCATCTCCTCCACAGGCAGTGGTGCAGAGCTTTGGTGACATACCTACACTCCTTCCATAAGCAAGAGAAAGATGCAGTACCCTGCCCTAACATGGACTTCTAGAAAAGCAAATGAACTAGATCCAAACTGCCAAATGGCTGAAATTAAACAAGTGAAAACCCATCCTCCTGTTAAATCATCTACTAATTTCAGCATGAAGTTGTATGTATACATGCATACACACAAATATATGCAATTAAATAAAGAGAAACAGACACTTTCTATAACTCCTGTTAAATTTAAAATGCACTAATCCTCCAATGCAAACAGTATCTGCATTGGGAAAGGAGGGGCTCTGCCTGCCATCCTGTGAGATGAGAAAGTGCATTAAGGCACACCTATGTGTTTCCAGTGGCACTAGTTACTTTTGTGAAAGTGTTCCCATTAATTAAAAAAAAGACTACTTACTGGTCCTTTTGTAAGCCTACATGTATTTGTTCTACCTTCAGCCACATTTGGCCACTCTGGTGCTCAGAAGTGCAGGTGGTGGAACTGCCCCGGCTGCATTCCTGTGCTGGAGAGGGGTCCCTAGCTCATGTCCTCCCCAAACCACCCCATTTTCTCATAGTCCCTTGGCATCTTTCAAGTCCCTTTGTCACCACTTTGGGATCACAAAACTGCACTGGATACCACCAAACAATTTTCTGATGCAGACACTGTTCTGTGGAAAGGACCATGAAATGCACCATTTTCCTGCTGTACTTTCATCCTTATTCCAAGCATTTTTTATGAGCTAGCTATCAGGAAAGTATGCACAAAACAACAGTCCTCTTTTTATGAAAACGCTAGAGGCACAAACGCCACAATGTTGGCAAACAAACCTTAAAAAAAAAATAAAAGAAAAAAAGAGAAAATGGACTGGTTTGTGTTTCTTTAAGAAAGTAGGGTGTATTTCAGAGGTAGTATATTTTTCCTAAATTATTATAAATAAACTCTTGCAGCAACTTCTATTTTTCCATGGGATACTTATATAGTTTTGGGAACGAGAGTAAAAAAACAAAAACCTGTTGGTATAACATTATTAAGCAAAACATTTTCACTGATTTCTTTCTAAGCCCTTGGCAAGTGGAGGGGAATGAATCAACAGGCGCGCGTTTCTACTGGGTCTGCAACAGCTTGTCAGTCTGTCCAGGAGCAACATGAGGAAAGGCGATGGGGACACAGCCCTTTGCTTTCTCTTGGTGAGCAAATCTGCTTGCTTCCTCTTCAGTCTGACCCCTCAGAACCTGAGGGAAAACACCTCTCAGATGGAAGTGCCTGAGCAATGTCCCAAAGCAACAGAAAAGCCAGAGCGACCCAACAGTTGTGCAAATCCTTCTCCTGGCAGATGCCAGGCGCATCAGGGTGGGAATCTCTACACTGGAGGAGTCAAAGCTATGCACTATGGGCTCCAGTAGGTTTGTCTTCCCTGGGAATCGGGTCCTACAGGAAGAGGGGGAAACCCTACCAAAATGAAAGCTGCTATTAACATAACAAACTGCAGAAGAAGAGGAGAAAGTATCATCTTTCCTAGCCTGCCTCAGCCAAAAACCCTCGGGGTTATTTCTAACAACATCCTTTCTTAGGGAAATGTAATTCCCAGGTTAAAGATACACTTTCAAACAGAAAGCAGGCATAGTCATAAATCTCTTGACTGCTATTTAGATCACTAGCATTTCCAGAAAACATTCAATTCTTTTTTTTTAAATTTTTTTCCAGCTTGTGATTGTTCTGCTTGTGATTTTCGAGAGCTCCCATGCTTACAAATTAGTCACTTCCACACACCTCATGGAGAAGGCTACATAAACACACCTGAATGTTTGAAACCTGTGATGATCTTTCTTTTGAACTTAGGAGTTAATAATAGACTTTTGTAAGTAGTCCGGTACTAGGGTGATTCTAACTCCAGCTGGGTTAATTACACAATAATTAGGTACAAACATCGCAACACAAAACACAGCTACATCATTATTTGCAACAAATGTTAACTCTAAATAAGTGCAACCTGTCCCACAAACACTTGCTATAAACGACTTAAAAAATAAACGTAAAATTTGATGGGGTAAACACAGAAATAAAAAAAAAAAAAAAATTCTCCGGGAGAATTTTTTTTGTTAAAAAAGAAAAAAAATTAAAATAAAAATCTCAGCACTCATTTAGAGTTCAGGATCTTGTGAAAGAAAGCTTTAAAAGGAGCAAACCTGATTTGCTGTGGCTGTTGCGGCGAAGGGAACACTTGTTGCAGGAGTTGTTGCTGCAGAGACAGTGGCGGCCGTAGCGTTGTGCATCATGGGTACTTTCAGGAGGGGAACCATGGAAGCAATGAACAGGAGGGTGCAGCATTATGGTAAGAGAAGTGGTATTTTTGGCATGGTGAATATCAAGAGCAGCAAGCCATCGTCATGGGTTAAACCGGCAGATGGCATGCAATCACAGTGCAAAGCGAGAAAGCGTGGCGGAGAAATAAAAAAAAAGGGAAAATAGCTTATTACAAGTACAATTAAAGGAAGGTTGTCAACACACTCGGCGATTCCCAGAAAAAAGAGAGTAAGGACCACTGAAAATGCAACTGTTGTCTCTAAGAAGAAGATTACTTGTGCAAATGAGGTCTTTACCAAAACAGCCCGTTACCTGCGAATTGTTACATGGGTTATTTGTTTTCCCCCAGTACAGATATAAAGCACTTCAAAGTGAAATTCTACTAAAAAATCCCCAGTGGTTTGATCTGGGAAGAAAGCTGATCAATGTTTATCTTAATTTTTAAACACAAATAAAAATGAATTATTTCCATGTATCTTCATTTTGAAGCAAACCAGATACTCGCTGTCTTCCTTTATAATCCAATTTACGCATTTTTTTCCTACTAGCACTGCATAACTGCTTGCCTTTATCAGAGTTAAATTACCATCTGCTTTGCGGCAAAAATTGGGAGAGGGATGATAATTTTCCTGATACATATACTCCTTTGTTTGATCTAAAAAAGCAAGATCAATTTTGTGAAAGTCACTGCTTTTGCTCATTTTAAGAATGAATTTTAATCAGCATCTTCAGGGGGGAATGATTAACTTGATGTTTTAAAGGCTTGATATTTTAACTGTTTTATCTGAATAGGCCCAAAAAACCAAAAATAAAATCACTGGGATAGGGCTATAGAAGAAAGACTACTTTTTTGTCTTAGAGGCTGGGCTGTTGCATTGGACTTGCACCTTGCATGCCCAAAATGTTAATTTCAAGCTGCAAATATATTTAAAAGAGGAGTGAGATTCAGATCACGAGTTTCAACAGAACCTCTGTGGATCAAAGTAGGCATTTCTGGGAAACGCTGATAAAACTTTCTAACACACAGCAAAGGAGAAATAGGCACACCACTATGAAACTTTAAAACACTGATGAAAATTTGCTGGCTTTTTCCAGTATTTTATGATTTTACAGTACTAGCCAATATAAAATATAAAGAGAAATAAAACTTTGAAAACTGAAAAGCAGACTGGAATTCATGGTATTATGCTTTTGCAGTGTAGTTGTTATAGCAGGTGATACCATGTCTAAACTACAGCTTTCATCTACAAATCTAAACACTCTGCAAAGTCAACCAGAAGGGCAAGTGAACCTTTAATTCTAGTCAGTGTCTAAATCTCGCCTAGGATTTTTGAAACAAGTGAATATACATCATATACAGTACAAAAAAAGAGATCAATAAAGAAATTTGGAACCTACCAATACTGGTAGCGGGTGTCATGCACAAAACTGACCCTGCGTGTCATGCAATGATAGGTGAAAAAAGTGGATAAAGGGAAGAAACAGGTTAGCCGTTTAGAGTTAACATTCAAAGTGAGATTCAAGCATAACCACAGAGAAGTAAGTTAGTCAAATGAAACTGTAAGGTCATTCACAGTTTTGCTTTAACACAAAAAGGTGATTATGTTCTTACTAAACTCCTGAATATACTGTGTGATTTTTGGCATGTTTCTGTGCATATTCAAGATACTTCATAAAATTTTTTACTTATTAGTTTTATCGTTCCACATAGTACTTTTGCAACAACAGGTTTTTGTTTATAGAAACATCTTTGGTTAAAGGTGACAGTACTTGGGAATTTTAGAACTCATTGCATAATTCAGACAACTCAATGTTGCACAGATCAACATTCACCAACTTTCTGACATGCAGCAGAGAAAGAAGTTAAAATTGAATTAAAACAATATTATTCTGCAGGGGCTTTGCCAAAGTTGCGTTTGATGTTACTGTACCCATTCTTAACACAACACTGGAGGTGGAGTGGTGCTTCTGAAGAAAATAAACACTACTTTGACAATTCTCCAAGCTAAACATCTCAAAGGGTGTAACGTTCCAGCAGAAGGCTCCCAGCACACCTCAGAGATGCTGTGGAAGGACTGCTTGCCTGCCATGCAGTTTAATTTTGGAGTCTAGTCCACCTTTAACCTTTATGGAAAGACCGGATGGAAAAAAAAAGAGATCAGTGTATTTTCAGTACATACAGCAAGCTGGTGAAGGCAAGCAGGGAAGGAGACTAGTCCCAGGTACATGCATATTTGATACAAAGTCAAATATGCTTCCTGTATTCCTGCTCAGCTACTACCGCAGCTGCTTATCGGGCTCTCGCAGTACTGGGGTAACTATGAATGACCTTACCCAAGAACAGTCCCCAGAGAATACACAAAGTTCTTCCTCTAGAGGCTATAGAAACACTAACAAACAGAAATGGGAAGAGAGAAAAGATCTGTTGTTTTTAAGATCATTCACCAAACAATAAGGAGAAGGTGACAGAGCAATCAAATTGATGTAAAACAAACAAAGTGCAGAACTTCAGAGGTAAGCCATGCTAAGTCAAGCCCCACACTTTTTATTAGGGGAGCCAGTGGTTAAGAAAGCAGAGAAGTTATATAAAACAATTAAGTTTTATATATATTCCAGCAGCAAAACTCGTTTTAAAATCTAACACGCACACACACACAGAACACATTTGAAAATTATACCAGTTTAGAAAATACCACATAATCATTTAAAATGCAACAGATAATGTCATGCATTGCTCCTTAGACCTGGGTAGCATGACAGTCCTTACACCCGCCAAATCCAACCTTCCCAGGAAACGTGGGAATATCAGATGTAGCATCTTTAATGGAAAGCTCATGACACCCCCTCATACAGAAGGGGTTCCCTTTTCCTAACCTCCTCCCATACCTCACTCCTCTCTCTAATATCCTTTACAGGTGCTGATGATGTTTGAAAAGAGTAGGAGGTTCATCACTTAGAGAAAGATTTTCTACTCTGAGGCTTGGGCTCCATCTGTTATGCTATGTTAAACCTCTCTTTTTTTTTCATGCACTTGTTTTGGGGCTTGCCAACAACCTGGCCCTTAAGGTTTGGTTCCAAGATCCACCCTTCCTACCATTATAAATTTGTCAGATAAAACTATAATTACAACCATTAGTTTGAAAAAGGGACGGGCAATAAAAAGTACAAAAAGTGAGCTACTTAAGGAAGCATGAACACTCCAAAAGTCTGGAAAATATCCAAATGCTCTTTACAGTAAAAGATTTAAACTACTGTATTCTCCATAGTTAATTTGAAGTCCTTGGCAATTGCAAATAATAGCAGTAAGCCCTGAAATGGAGTGCTTAAGAAGGAAAAATGCCTACTGTGCTACAAATTCTCAGGGTTTCAATGTAAAATAAATTTGTGGAAATTTCTGTATGTTTGTAAGCACAGGGCAGTCTTCCATTCATATCCAAATTGGCGGTCTCACAATTTATTTATTTTTTTCAAACACTCACATAAATGTCAGTGTGCTTTCTCCCATAGATATTCTGGTGCACCAATGTGCTAAAAATACAGCATGCTATAATTTACTATTATAAATACGGGGGCAGGCTCCAAGGTTGTTACTAAGGCCTTATAGAAAAATTCCATGAAGTCAAAGCCATCTGTGTTTGTTTTTTATCTTTAAAAACATATGTGAATGCTGATAGATTGGGAAATCATCATGTGTTGCATTTCATTCCTTGTTTAACCGACATTATTTCTACAAACTAAAATAACATTGCTGAAACGTCAAATGCATTTGGAAACGTAGTTTTAAATGATTCTGGAAGTTCACACTGGATAACGTTCTGATACTAAAATACATTATTAGTTAATTATGAATGAAATCACAGAATTCCTTAGGCAGGATATTTACCTTTGGGAAGTTTGGAGTAGGGGTGACTGACATAATTTAGAGGGTTATGTTGTTACTGTTTACACAAGCACCTAACACATTCCTTCTCTCACAGTGTTAAAGAGAAGCGCTGCCACCAGCCGTGGTGCAGTTCAAGCCATCTCTGAATGGTCTCATTTTTACAGAGTTAGGAGCACTGAAATGTAAACTACATTCACTCATCTTCAGATCATCCCTATGAAGAATTATAACCCCAGCTAGAAGCTGTATATGCCAGGAAAATTTCTGCTAGTGTTTCAAAATAAGAAGCATGAAAATGCATCTGTTGCCTCAAACCTCTTTAGTGCAGCTGCAGGGAGCAATGTGTTTTGCCAGTGCTTCCATGCAGGTATTCACTGGAAGGTTATAGCTGCTGTTCCCCTTCTCAGGGTGCTCATGTGCAGCTGGGGCAATCCCCACGGCTGCAGGACAGCAGCGGGGGGAGCAGGAGGATGCTGTGGCATCTCTGGAGTGTGATGCTTTTCCCAGCATTTTTGTTAGCGGATTTTGCCCTCTCGTCTCCTAGGTGTGTGCTGGCAGATACAAGTCAAAATCCAGCCAATTTAAGGCAGGAGAAAAGAGGCAAGCTCTGGACAACGATGAGCAAGGCTATGTATGAATGTGCAAAAATGCGGCTTAATGGCACGTTGAAAATTTCTGCTTGAATTCTTGTCCTTTGCAAGAGGAATTAAAATAATGTGCAATCATCTGGCAGGGAGCATAACAAACCCTTCTCTTAAGTGCAACTGCCTGACACGGCGGCTCCCTGAGGAACACAAAATTGGTTCAATGTGGGTACAACATACCTGTCGGGATAAACGCTGCATGTTGCTGCAACTGAGCATTGGCAAGAGCCTGTTGATAGTGCAAGACACTAGGATTGAAAACAGCACTGGCACCATTGCTTTTTTCAAGTGCTTGTCTCTTTGGTAAAGGGTGAAGAACACCAGGAGGAAAGGCCTGTAAATAAGAAAATTAGTTAAAATGGCGCCATTTTTAAGACACTGTCTGTAACATATACATAAATACAAGAACTTAGTATTTTTCAAAGCAGCTAAAGATGCCTCGCCATGCATATTAACTCAAAGCACAGCAATGTAAAATGAGTGAAATTTTGTTATTGATAGCAAAAGCATGGTACTATTAACCTAAAACTGTAGCAGCACAACTACTGAAAAGAAACGTTTGCTTTAAAGCAACGAAAATGGCATTGCCTTTAAGTAGATTTTCAAATATTACGGGGAGAAAAAACCACTTGTGTTTCATCGCCAAGTATTTTCTTTTTCTTTTTAAATTTAAATATCATTTCCTATTATTATACAGATTAATGGATTACGTTATGAGTTTTCAATTACAAAAGCAGTTTTATCTCAATTCAACTTTTCATGAGAGATTTAAAAAAGATGAAACTGTGTTAGGAACCAAACTAAATAGTCTGCGGTTTATTACGTATGAGAATGAGATGGATAAATAGAGCTTCCGGTAAATTAACGAGTATGTGAAATCATTTCTGGTTGATGTTTGAAAAGTAAAGCGATACAAATTTCATTAGTTGCTTCTCTGAAGGAAAAAAAAAACCAAACAACAAACCCAAAACAATGAAATAAACAAAAAAAAAAAAGCTACATGCAAAGCAAAAGGTGAAAGGTCAAAGTACCAGGTCTACAGTTGCTTCGAGAGGTCGCTTCATTGCTTTGGCAGTCGACTGAGTCTTTTAATAACAGGCAGCGAGCACATGATGGCAGTGGGCCAATGGGAGTCAAGCGAATTAACATACAGGTAAACAGCAAGCAGAGGTGCGTCATGGGAACGGCATTGCATTTGTGGATAGGTGAGAAGGAAAAAAATATTCTGAATGCAATATACAACATACAAAACACTAGGCATGCACAACAACAAAAATGTCTTCTAAAGAAATGAATATTACATTTTGAATTAGTACCGAAGCAAAAATGCATCTACTATACCTTAGTTAAAAGCATATAAGAGAGTAAAATATAGATGTTTGAAATTCAGGAAAGTTGAGTAAAACAGCAGCTTGCAGACACTATTAAGCATCATATAAACACTTCACAGAGATGCAGAAAGTTTTAAGGATACGCCTATAAGAATTCCTGATAAGTTAGTTAAGTCACATTTTCAAGTGGGAAAATCGATTTGGGAGGCTACATTTTCAAATACAAAGCACTAGTGACAGTTGTAATGCATTATGAATGCTATTAACATCAGTGCTTACATGGCAAGGGTCTTTTAATTTAGAGAAGTGACTAATTCAATGGATTTGGGATTCAAAATGAGAGACGTGCTCCTTTGCCAATACAAAACAGAGTATGTCATATGTCTCGTTACACTAACTTATCATTAATTCCTTTTTTTCCTCCTACAGCTGGGTCATTTTGTAGATTTTTTTTTCCTTGTAACTTACCACATTACATTCAGAGGGAAAAAAGTCTTTCAGAACTGAAAACATTCTTTCTAAATTTTGCTACAACCCTTCAGGAGCAGGGAGTAAAAATTCTGCTCCCAGTTCACAAGCGAACATTAACGTAAGAGTTATAATACAGGTCCAGCACGATTAATTTTTTAAAAGAAAGTTTTTAGGCACAGGACATAGGCATATACATTTATGTATACTTTCATAATAAGATCAAAGTTATAGCTGACATGATGGCATGCTGTAAAAATTTTTCTCATAAAATACTACTTTCAAGTCTTACAGTGTAAATAATTCTCTACAAACCTTTAAAAATTAAAGAAAAATTTACTTAGAAATCAAAGTTGTTACTTCTGTTTTTTAAACACAGGCTGATATTTAGCTCTTTTCAGAACACGCAAATTATGTCAATCTTGAAATCAGTATGTGGAAATAGGGAACAAAAGTGGGCTAAAAAAAAGGGGACAAGGCACAAAATGCCTGCAAAGGGCTTATGGTCATAAGGTTAGCTAGTGCCAACAGGGTATTTTGCAGGATAGACCTAATTTTACTTATTCCTTGTTCCTGTCTCTGTTGTATGAGTCTTCTCAATGCCACCTCCATCTCTCCTTCAGCGCTTTTCTGGATTACATACCCTGATGTACAGGATCTGTGCATCTGTCTGGGTCCAAGACCCAGACACAACAAGAAACACCTGGTGCAAAATGAGAATCTGGACAAACTTCTGTCTAAGCAGGGCTCTGTCCAGACAAGGCGTGGTGCCTCCCCAAGAGGTACCACTGCAGAGGACATCACTCCACCTGCATGGGGTACAGCCTCAGATCCGCTCTGCCTGCAGCACAGACTGAAGTCCACACAGAGGTGAAGCAGTACAACTGAATTCAGCATTACGCAATGATGAAGTCCACAACTTCAAATCAACATCATTAAGAGTACAGCATTTCAGTTAATTACCTTTATTATCCAAATGCAGATCTTATCTGATCTCACTTGTTAACTTACTAACTCTTTATTATTGCCTTTCTCCAATTCTTCTCTCTTCTTAACCTCACCTCCCTACTTTGAAGCTTTTTGCTGGCCCCATTTCCCACAGCAAGTTCAGTCTCACAGTTTTCCCAGCCCAAAGGCTTTAACTTGATCTGTTTCTAAACCTACTCATCAGCCTCATTTCCATGTAGTCTCCCACTCTTTTCAGGCTTCCTAACTGCTCATTTTTCTCTCCTACAGTCATATTTTCTTTTATTTCGTCCTGATAGTAAACTCTCCTTTGCCTCTTTCTTTCCATTAGGTGATCTTCTTAATAACACTTTATCTCCTACATAACTAACAATGGAAAAAATCAATTGCTACAGGCTGGAGAGGAAAAGGCTACGGAAAGGAAATAAAGATAATAATAATAAAAATGATCAAAGATCCAAGGCACAATATTTGTCAGCCATATGTCACATTGGTACATTATAACGTCTGCTGGAACATGAGTAAGATACACAGCAATGGCCTCCATGGATATGCAAGGAGCTCCTGACTAAATTCAAACACAAGAAGGAAGGCACACAAGAGGTAGGAGTGGGAACAGATGGCTCAGGAGGAACAGGGACACAGCCTGAACATGCAGGGATATGTTAGGGGAGTCAAAGATCATTTGGAGTTGAATCTGGCGAGCGATGTGAAAGACAAGGAGAAGGGCTTCTCCAGGTGGATGAGCAACAAAAGGAAGGCTAGGGAAACTGTGTTTCCACTGCTGAATGGGGCAGCAAACCCGATGACATAGGACACGGAGAAGGCTAAGGTTCTGAAAATCCTTTCCACCTCAGACTTTACTGGAAAGACTGGCCAGTGGGAGACCAGTGGGCAAGTCTGAAGTGAACAATATTTACCCTTGGAGGAGGATGATCAGGCCTAGAGAACATTTAAACAAGCTGGATGTACACAAACCCACAGGAACTAACAGAATGCACTGATGGGTGCTGATGGAGCTGGCCAGTGTCACTGCAGGGTTACTCTTAATTGTCTTTGAAAGATCCCAGTGACTGGGGGAAGTTCTCCAAGATTTCAAGAAAGTAAAGGACACCCCTAGGAAAGTCTTGAGGACTGACAGGTTGGTCAACCTCACCTCAGTCTCTGGCAAAGTAATTGAGCAAATCCTCCTGAAAACCACCTGCAAATCAAAGCCAAGACAGTGATGGGAAGTAGTCAGTGTGGATTTGTGAAGGGGAAATTGTGCATAACCGACCTGATAGCCTTCTATGATTAGACTAGCTTGGTGGGTGAAGGGAAAGCAACAGACTTTGTTTCTCGTGACTACAGAAAGATTTTCAACGCCATTTCATCCTTACCTTATTTAGTATGGGCCACATGGGAAACAGGTGGACTGACAACTGGCTCAACCACGAGGTTCAAAGGGCTGTGGTCAGCAACACAGAGCCCAGCTGGAGGCCAGTCACCAGTGCCGTAAAACTCAGAGGAGTGGCTGGTACACAAGGTAGATGTGCCGCCACTCAGAGAGACCTAGAAGGTCTGGAGAAATGGGCACAGAAGAACCTCGCTAAGTTCAGCAAAGAGAAATACCAAGTCTTGGACCTGGGGAAGAACAACCCCAGGCACCAGTACATGCTGTGGGTCACCAAAGTTTGGCAGAAAAGAGTCTCAAGACCCTGGTGGACACCAAGCCAAAAATGCACCCTCACAGCAAAGGCAGCTGATGGCATGCTGGGCTGCATTAGAAAGAGCATCACCAACAGGTGGAGAGAGGTGATCCTTCCTCTCTACTCAGAGCTGGTGAGGCTGCACATGGAGCACTATGTCCAGGTCTGGGCACCCCAGAGAAAGAATGGTATGCACGTACTAGAAAACAAACCCCATAAAGGGCCTCAAAAATAATGAAAGGATGGGAGCACCTCTTACCTGGGGAAAGGCTGAGAGAACTGGGACTGTTCAGCCCAGAGAAGAGGAGACACAGCGGGAATCTCATCAATGTATACAAACACCTGATAGCAGGGGAAAGATGGAGGCAGATTTCTCAGTAGTGCCAAATGACAGGAAAAGAGGCAATAGGAACAAATGTAAATACAAGAAATACCATTTAAATGTAAGATTTTTTTAAAAAGTATTTATTTTTACTGTAAGTGTGGAGCAAGTCATCAAGAGAAGTTGTGGAATCTCCATTCTTGAAGATATTAATAAGCATGTACTGAGCAGTCTACTCTAGTTCACCCTGCTTGAGTGGGGGAAATGGGCTGGCTGACCTCCAGGGGTCCCTTCCAACACCCACTATGAATTCATATTTTCATTTAGGCTGTCTTCAGTGATGTTTTATGCTCTTTGAAGCATCATATGAATATTTGGAGCGACCCAAGTACAATGATAGATAACACTGTCTTCTTATGCATTTTCACATTTAATCCATATGTGTACCTCTTTCACGTTGTCTTTCCCCTTTCTTTTTACTTCAAGTGATTAGGTCACCTAATATATCTGAGTAAAAATTTCTAAACCTTAGTGTACAGAAACACAGACAGTACATTTTCTGCAAAGCTGCAGAATCCAGAACTCAGTGACCTTCAACAATCTTAGTGGCTTTACCTCCACTGCTCCAGTGCTAAGTATAACTCTAACCTACATGAGTACCCTCTGGAACAGAGCAAAGCAGTAGGTTCCCCTGGGAAGAAAAACCTCTTGGACACAATTTCAGCCTGGGAGCAACCTGCAAGTGAACCCTACAGATAAGTATTTGTATTTCTGCCTTTTGCTCTCTAGATCCAACTGAGTAATCTTGGTCAGTCTTGGGTGGCCTTGAAGACATGTAAGGCCATTTCTACCACTTTTTTCTTATTGCCATTCTCGTGATTTTTCATTCACTCTATCTGATTATTTCAAGTCTATATTAACAAAAAACCAGATGAATTGTAAAGAATCTTTTCTGTTTGCTAGTCTAAATATGCCATTAGAATATTTTATACGTATTTTGCTGCAAAAAGTTACCCTGAATTACAGGTCCCTGCTGTCTCCTTCAGTGAAATTAGACTGCTAACATTTCAATTCTGTGTTTCCAAAGATGCTTTGTCTTGTTCCGAGCCTTATGCAATTCCAATTAAGGCCTATGTAAAATCACAGGATATATATACAGCCATTACTGAAATGCAAAAAAAATTAATCCACTCATCTCTCTCCTTTCTTCTTTAGTATACTGCCTAGAAATACTACATTCTCTAAATGAACAAAAAATATTGCACAACAGAAGCTAATCAGAATAAAAACCCAATCTTCTTTGCTTTAATTTCCAGATGGTATTCAATTTCTGCAAGCACAGGAAACTTTAACTAAAAATCATCCAATTTGAAACAGAGACTGTTAGACTATTAGAGAAAGAATATTAAAATTTAAGAAATGTTCTTCTGCTTGGTTGTTTACATTTTTGCATAACTTACCCTTTGTCCCTCAAAAAAGTCTGGTCTTTGCTAATTTGCTAAATACAATAGCTCGGGGTAGTTATATACTATACTGTATTGTGTTTCTGGTAGGCTTTTTACCCAGAGAATAACTGTATTGTCTATAACTATTGTATGCACTGCCCACAAGTCCACAAACCACATCTGCTTAATTATTCGTCCGCTGCCAGCAATGAGGACAATGATTCTTTGATTTGCTGCCAGCAGTTTTGTCTCCCAAGTCAGATCCTGCTTGTTCGATTTATTTATCAATACTACGCTAAATTTATCAGCTTTCCTGGTAGCAACTGTAAGAGGGTTCCAACTCTGGTAAATGGATGGGCTGACTTGTCTGAACAGTTTTAAGAGGTTAAAATATCAGAAAATAAAAGCTTCAATACCTTTTCTTCTGACAGTATCTACAATTGTTTTTTCTTAGTGATTCCCTTTCTGGTTTACTACTTTTAGACCCTATGATTCAAGTGACTGGCTCATGATAGCGGGAGAGCCAAGAAGTCTCCAGGCATGAGATTCATCTAACCAAAGTTCAAAAACATGCAGGCAACACTTTTTAGTCTTTGGGGATAGCTGCGTATCTGCAGTTCTTTCTCATCCTCAGACAGGCACCAATGGTAGATCAGAGGAGTAATGCTGGTTTTCCTCCTCCCTACACAGTGAGACCAAGGTGGCCAGCTATCTAACTGACTGCTAAGGTGGAGTGCATTGAATCTCAATGCAGGGTTCTGTTCTGCCACTGATCTCTGAGGCAAATGCTCTCTCTTTGCTTTTCTTTCTTTTCTTCCAAATTTCCACATGCGTATCTGTCATCAAAGAGCTAAAACAGCATATGTGTCCCTGTTTTCCTGGGAATGTTGAAGCTTATCAGTTTTGTTTCTGTTTGGAAATACTAGGGGCAAATTTTACATATAATCAAGGCAGAGAACAGAAGTGGTATAGAGTGTCATTTGCTTCACTGTCTTGAATAGAAACACAGCATTAAAATAAGGGCATAAAGAAAAAAAGTGCTTCCTCCCATCAAGCAGTAGTAATAATTTTATAAATTCTTATCTTTCACAAAAAAAAAAAAGAAGAAAAATTAGAAAAAAAGAGAGGCAAAGGAGAAAAGAAAGTATAAGCAAACAGCATTAAATTGAAGCAAAATAGGCTTTAAAAAAAAGGCAGCCATATATGCCAGCACTTACCATCACAGTCGCAGCTGCCGCAGCTGCCTGGGCTGCCACTGCAGCCTGGTTGGCTTGGTGTTGCGCCGCTTTGATTTTGGCCTGCAAATGTGCAGGAGGGTGAAAATACTTGCATTTCTCCCTCATGCAACGACCTTTTATGTAATCCATACACACGGTTACGGTGTTGTCGTTTGTGTCAATCATTGTGCTGTCTGCTGGATGCGCAAAGCGGCAATCAGTCTCTCCACGCGCACAGTTTCCCCGCTGGAACTCCCTGCACACCTACGCGCAAAACAACACACGTTGCAGGGGTAGGGTTCAGTGCAACGTGAGAGGGCAAGGAGAGCCCCGTGCCCCCGAAAGACAGACCTGCCCCTTTCCCCAGTTAGTTCAACTTTTACAGTGAGTTCAATTTAATAAATCCTTCGTCTTCTGGTGGGAGAGAGAAATGCATCTATTTTACCCTTACGTGCTTGGCTCCTTAGGTAGCTCTGCAGTACAGCAGCTAAATGAACTTGACATGCAACAGAAGCATTCTCAAATGTCTTTCCTTCTTCCTGCTTACAAAACAGCTGAGAAGGATACTTATCGAAATAACTACCCCTACAAAACTATCTGGGAATCAAAAAATATTTTGGCCCTTTCTGCCTACACTTTATATTCTCGCAGGTTGACCGGTAGGGAAAGAGTTCCTCTTGCTGAAAAACCCATGGAAGACATACATCAAATGCACTGTATTTTTTATGGAGTCTACAAACAAAATTGAGAGCCTTTTTAAAAATAATTTTCAAATATGGGCAGAATGAACACACTGATTTTCCTAAGAAGAAATGTGCTGTAGACGCTAGTGCTTAGGCTTTTGGGAAAGGACATTCACTTCTGCAAGAGTCATTTGGCCTTCTTGTGTACTTGGATCACAGATTCCACTGAGTCCAGCCATGTGGAGATCTATCAACACCCAGGGGACTCTGCACATAGCTGAGGGTTTGTCCCTTCCGCCTGCTGCAAGGTTGGTGACATTCCACATGTCCATTTGCAGCTCAAGGCTGAGGGGCTATACCATTCCCCTAACAACAATCCATAAGGCTATAAAATTCCCTTAGTATCAATACAGAAAAACCAAGAAAGAATTAATACTGAAATAAAAAATGTACTTGTTAGATATTTCATCAAGGCACGTATACCTGAGGTATTTTGGAGGTGATGAACTTTAAGAAAGATGAAAATTCACGATGTCTGCGGATTAGATTTAAGGAAACGCACTACCTTAAAAATAACAGTGTTTAATCACCACTGGCTGCAAGTGCAGAAATCCTGCCTGCTTACAAATTTTTTTATCTGTAAACTAAATTTAAGCCTTGATTCTAAACCAACGGTTTTTCCCTCCAGGATCTTTCACACAGCCTAACAGAGGATGTATTTCTAGTCTACAGTACCTCCAGTTTATCAGTCCTGAGGAGTTTCTGGGTAGCAGTTGAACTGGGGACTGAGACCGGTGGACTTCCAGGAACAATGACAGGCGGCGTGGGTAGGATCTCAGTCGGGACTAAGCCAACTCCCGGTGTTACTGGCGTTAGGTAAGGAGCAAAGCTAATAGCCGTGTTCGTTCCTATTGTGGGACCCACTGGAAATGTGGGCTGCAAAAGGAAAACACAGACCAAGATGAAAAAGAAGCCCCTTAGTCAACAGCTTACTAGTTGTCTTTTGCTTGTTCTTTCTGCCACTGATTAATTTTCTTAATGAAAAAGTTTCAAACAGCTGGCAAAACACACAGCATACTCTCTTCTTTTAATCATGTAACACACTGGAGAAGCACATGAAGAACCGCCTTTTTAACGCTATTATTGGAAAAGAGTCTGCTGAGCAAAGGAAGTCAAACTTTGAACCTGAACCTCCGTGGAGGTCCAGCTTACATTGCAGGCTTATTTACACATCTAAATGTAGAAATAACATAGACTTGATTGCTTTTTCTCAATTTCCTTGGGAAAACAGGCTATTTTTCAAAGTACCAGATTTCATAGGCAAAGCATTATTAACTATATTAAAGCCATATTTCTAATAAGAGTATACATAATGAGGTCTTTGGCATGTAACTTCCATCTGTTTGCATATTGCATTTTGCCACCTCCTGCAATTATATGTTACTGTGGCTCATACACTGAAAAAACTCACTTTTGCAAATGTTTGTGTGCTCAGCTGTCACTAGTGGCAAGCAGAATAAATATTATAATCTCAGCTGGACACAATATTTAGAAAAGGATTATTCAGGCTTAGCTAGAGTTCATCATATGAAAAACTTTGATTGGAGGGAATGATATGGGTTTAAAGATCTTGTTTCATGCCTTCGTACAGTGAGCCAGTGAAGTCATGACCAGAAGAAAGAACACTTGTGTGATGCTAAAACGCAGCCCCGATGAGGCAGAATAGTGGGTGTGTTACCACCAGCTCCGGGGGGAGGGGGGTGGAGGGAGAACATCACCATGGTCAGACCACACTCAGACCTGGAAAGTGCTTTAGTTCTGCAGAGCTGATGTTTACCCCAGAGACTGAAGCTATAATTTTAAGTGAGGAAAAACTATGCAGAAAAACGGGACACATCTCAGATCAGCTTTGTCCGAAATTAAGTTTTCAAATAAACCAGCAGCTAGAAACATAACAGCAGAACACTAGGACTTTAAACCACTTTAACAAACGAGGAGTTTCTCATTAAGGTGGCCTGCACAACATACAGTATGTTGAAAATATGCAAGAGAAGGGAGCTAGAAGGGTTGGTTTTTTCCTGTTTTGTTTCAGGTCTGGGGGCTTTTTTGTTTGGGTTTTTTTTTTTTCTTCTTTTTCCTCTGGAACCAATTACTAAATTATAAGTGAATGTAACTTAGTAACATGAAGACGCTTCAAACATGCAGGTTAAGCATGATAAGGATTGTATAGAAATGGCATCTACCTGCCCTAGAGAGTTAAAAGTATCTAATGCCCTGTTTTTATCAGTGATCAAAACTGCTTGATATCAAGCAAACCAGTTCACATATCAAACGTGAGCTAAATTCTTAAGAGCGTAATATTGAACATTTATATGAAACAATGATTTGACTATGTTGAGAAAAACGTGTTATGTGAAATACAAATAACAGCTTTGTATCAGATATAATTTTAAGAGTCAATCCACATGTCAAATGACTTCTATGGAATTTTCTTTCACTTTTTATCCATTTGGTCAAGGCTGAGTCATCTTAATCTGGCAATTTATGCGAGACAGAGAAATAAAACCTGGCATTTTTATCACAGCAATCAGTACAGAAGACATTACGTCAATGAAATTGTAAAGTTCAAATGATGAAATGGGAGAGAAGAAAAAAAGTGTAATTTTGCCACTTCAATTTTTCTCATAATACTAAGCAGTGGAATCTATTACTTCATCAAAACTTTTTCTGGTGAAAATGCAAGCAGTAAAGACATAGGAAATATCAAAACACATTAGGCCAATATAACCAAGATACAATTTGATTACCATGTGCCAGAAATTCAGGGAGTCCTGACACCCAATTCCCAATCCCACCAGACAGCAGATGTTTTAAGTATAAAAACACATTTGAAAAAGGCATCTGGGGTGAGCCTCCTGTGACCAAATACAGATGTGTTCTTGTGAGATGCTTACACTTGACTACTGTGGTAGCCAATGGAAAGACAAAGGCAAAGAAAAATCAGCTAATGGAAATGCAGATGTCTGAAACAAGCCAAGCGAATGATAATCAGGAGTGCCTATGTCTTTTGATGAACTATAAAAGGACCTTGCAAACCCAATGCAAAAGTTGATGCCAAAACCCCAGACGCCTCAAGTTAGAGAAAAAAATCCCACTCCAGTGGGATGCCTTACACTAGGCATTTAGACTGAAGAAACAACATTAGCAGCCATGTGTGGAAAGTTTAATTCATATTACTTGCCAAACCATGCTTTGGAAGTCTGATACAGTGAGCAGCTCAACTGCAGGGGAAGCCCAGAGCAACTGATGCTGTTCATGCATGCAAGACTCTAGTTCTATGTCACCTTCTGGATTTGAAGTGTCTCAGGCACCATGTGCATCACCTTGAGACAAAACCACTGAGTTTGTGAAGTGCATGCACCACCAATTTTCTGTCTTATCCTGGGACACTTCAGACTTCAACAGAGTAAGCAAATGCTATCCAGAATGACATTAACCTTTGTTCCTGGTACTGGCATTAATAGTTAAAGCCATTCAAACCCACAGACTCCTGAGAAACTTTGCATTCCTACTCAAATAACTTCCTAGCAAATTACTGTTATTATACAAATTTTCACCTCCAGAAGGTTTATAGGTAAAAGTCTTGCAAACCTGACATGAACTGAATGAAGGGAGAAAAGATGAAAAAATTGCAAATTATTTTGGGATAAAAGAAAATTAAATAAAATCTACAGCAACATGCCATTTTATCTTCAAGTGCAAATATAAATGAACATATCTCTAGCATCTCAGCAATTCCTTAAGGGACTATTTGTATTGATACTAGTTTAGAGCACTTTTGCAGGTTAATATAGTCTTCAACTTTACTTACCATTAACACCATCAGAGAAATACACTTACCACTGGCTGTAGCGGTGTCCCTGGAAACATGAACTGCATTTGCTGGGCAAGCATTGCTGCTGCAGTTTTTTGTTGAATTAAGTTGTTCCTGCCATTGATTTCCAGTTGAGTTTTTAAATGTGTTGGTGGATGAAGGTACTTGCAGTTCTCCCTTGTACAACGACCCTGGAAAAAGAAGTCACACTTATCGGTCTGCTGCTTTTGATGATAGTTTAATGCCTTGGAGCAAAATATTACACTATAAACTAAGCAGGAACTAATGAAACACAGGGTGTGTCCTGGGAACCATGTAGCAGGCTGGGAGGAGCTGATGGCCTTGAGGTCTGCCTCAGCCCACCATCTCTGATTGATCATTTAAGCTATTAGCCACAGGGAAAAAAAACCAAAACAACCAAAAAAACCCCCGAAAAGGCTTTGGATCAGCATTTTCATTGTTAAGTACAGATCACTGCAATACAATTAATACTCTGAGAATCATCCAGACTGCCTGAACTGCCTCTCATGGCATCTTCACTAGAGTATGTAGTGTTATTGCAACGTAAAAGCCTTTTTATAAATGACATCACATTATGAATAACAAAATGAAGCCTTCTTTAAGAGAAATGCAGCTTTTAAGTACATCGTATTAAAAATAATTGTGTGAGTTCATGGCAGCAAGGATCTAAACTGGCCACTCTCTGCTTGTGTTCTCTCCTATGTTCACCCTTATTCCAGTTCCCTGCCTTTTAGCCTCCTGTTTTTATTACATCAGCACAACTTTGAACTATTTCCATCCAAGTATAAAAGAACAGAAGTGAAGCTGGTACTTTCACAGACTAAATTTAGAAGCAGTGCATGGAGCTAAATCTGAAGGTACACAGCAAAAGGAAAGCTCCTAATCAACATGAAAGCAGAAATTTTTAGACAGCCATGAGATAATAAGAGACAACAAAAATACAAGTGGGCTGTCATCTCTGAGGTGACTTGTGTTGGAGGAGATGGACACGGAGCACAGCTCTACAAGCCGTGCAATGCTGACCACAAACGTAGGGAGAGCGGCATGAGATGCGCTGATACATGTTCCCTGAGAAAGGGAGATTGTAGGGTGCACCAGGAGGTTGTGCAGCTGCAGGGCAGGACCTGCTGAGATCAGAAGCTCCTTGATGACACGGCTCACAAACAATCACAGACTTTTAAGAGCTGTGACCAGAGGGCCCAGAGCATTAGTAAAAATGCATTTGATACACTCAACTTCTATAAGGTAAGTTTCCAAACTGAGATATTTTTAAAAGTGCTTCTTAAACTTTCCATTCACTGGTATTAGGGCTTTACTATTTGTAGCCAAGCAGGAATATTCTCCTATAGCCACGAAAGCGTCACGATCCCTATGCAAGAACACTACACAGTACAGACATTCACTGACTGTGTAGGCATATCCACACACATACAGCATGCTACAAAACTTTCAGTATAATTCGAATGTCCCCAAACAACAGCGTTAATGTTATACTTTTTACTTAAGACACCAAAACACCGCTGATTCTGCCTCTAATCTGCTACAAGGATGTAATAACGAGCTGTACAGGAGTGAGTTAAACATGCTCAGGAAGGTTCTCCTGCACTGAGGCTGATGGGAATGCAAACAGCTATTTCCACGCTATTAAACAATTGAGAACAGCCCTTTCCTGAACTGCCCCTAGCCACTGCTTGGGGAGTATTCTAAACAGCAGAGGCCAGAAAATGTCAAGAAAGCTAAAAAATTAAGAAAAAACAATGGTCTCAACGCTCAGGAACAATGCTCTCAGTGCTGTCTTAACCTGCTAGCATAGATGCAGCCACTTTCAGGACATGCCTTCCTTCTGCTGAGCAAATCACTAATGTTACCTGGTTTAATGAAGTACACAAAAGGAATGTTATTTTGTCAAGCTGGCATGAGCAGAAACAGAAATAGGCACGATTTGACGGACACAAAAGAAGGCTGGCTCTTTCACTTGGGGGGAACAAAGCCTTCAACACCATAATGTTAAACTGGGGAAGGTTCAGTGCAGGCAATGCCCATATGCTTTTGTGTTGGCTGCTGAGGCCAACTGATTTAGATATTTTCAACTGAGACCTATTTCACTGTAATCTATTTTGTGTATGAACGGTTCATACAACAAATCTAAAAATTAAAACAGCAGAATCACATCAAAGTACTGTACCTGATGGAAATATCTACCTATCACAACAAAAATGCTTCTTAAATACGGATTGAGAGCAACTGTCCACCACAGTGGCTTTTGAAGTACCTTCAATCTGAAGAGTGCCTACAGTCTTACCTCTGACACAGCTACTCTATACCATCACTTCAAGCTCTGCAAAGCAACGCACACTGCACAAAAGATTGGTTATTTCTGAAAACTTTCAAAATAATCCAACCATACAAAAATGTAGTGTCCTCTCTAACCTTGGTCATGTCTGTGCCTCATTTACTAGTTTTTTGAGCTGCCAGTTAGCACTGAACATATAAAAGAGCTGTGTGGTCTTGCAACACTGCTATAGAAAGCTCTCTAAACAGATCAAGCCTTGTTGAAACTAAATGACCCAAAATAAACTGCAGTGGAATGAGCACTCAAAATAGTGAGCAGATTAATCCAGCCCTCACTACCAAAATTAAATGAATTCTGAGACCAGGTTTTACTTTTTGGACCTACAATGGGAGCAGGAAAATGCCTATAAGCAACTTCTCGTTCCTTTTTTCCCCAAATGCTCCATGTTCCAACTACTACTCACTGCACAAACAAAAATTCAAACTTGTACTATCATTTTAGTCAAAAGGGACCCGACTTTTATTGTTTATTAAAAAGTCAAGTATGAAGTTCAACTGACATGATAGCACATATCAACCAGACAGCAGAACTGTATACAACACACAGGCATATTCAACATATTGGTTGAGTCAACATCAGTAAGAGTCCACTTTAGATCTTTTCAAAAAACTGCTAGCAGGCCACATGATCACAAATGCAGAGACAAAACTGAGCACTTTTACTTTAGGGTGCATGAGTATCAAGCCTCTGGAGTGAGGTTTGATTCATCACAGCTCCTAAAACCACAGCAGTTTAGGAGCTGTTCAGCAGACATTCAGTCCCTCCAGCGCATGACGGCACAAACTCAGCAAGACAAGGCAGGCAGCAGGGAAAAATAATTGCTTCTTACAACTTTTGACCTGCTCCCAGATGTGAGGCAGAGTCCTGAAACTGAGGGCACAGACAGACTGGTTTGAAACTGGGTGCCTAGAAACTCCTGTCACCCATGAAGCGAAGGTTATCAACAAGCACATCATAAGCAGTTGTGCGCTTCCCATGGGAGTTCATGCGAAAAATTCACTTTCAATGAGCTGTCTCCTTATCTGCAATGGATAGTAACAATGAACAGACATCAGATTAAATTCCCAGCAGTCTGTTACTCCCCTCCTCATCCTGGAAGGATGGTACCTAACTCTGACCTTTCATTTCTCTGCCTTTGTCCTCTACAGCTAGCCCAGCCTAATACCTAGCACTACATTTCAGTCAGGTAATGGAAAGTTTTAGCAGAAAAACTACTTTTCTACTGCTAATTAGTCAGACTGGGAACATCTGTGGCTCGCGTTGGGCTATGCCCCAGGATTCATTCCAGTGAAGCAAAGGGAGAGGGAAAGGGTGCACCAAGGAGTGGGGAACTCAAAGGACTCCAGCGCTGATCACTCAGGCATAGCAAGGAGAAGCTTCTGCTGCAGGGGCAATAGTCTTGGGAGCTGCTACCTGACTGGCTTAATTTCAAAAACACATCCCTTAACAAACCATGTCACACCATTGACTTTTCTTTTTAATCAATATATTTTCCTATTAAGAACAATAGGTAGTTTGTCTAACATCAATGGAACAAGACAGCCCACAGACTAGAGTGTATTAAAAAGCTAGGTATGTGCTTCAAATTTTAAAATAAGCAAAATGAGGTGAGTGCAGAAGTAACACCCCATAACTTTGCATATTAACATACTAAGAGCCCATTTCCTGTCTACAAGTTGTACAGCCACGTCTGTCTTGAATATTTTGTAAAAACACAGCCTTCTTCATTATTTTACTATTGCTTTAATAGTAACAATAATAATAATAATAATAATTCATGCAGGCTTGGGAATTCTTTATGCATAATAATGAGTTAGCTTTTACTTACTAAAATTACCTTTATCCTTCATAAGAAGAAGATGTTTAAACAGAAAAAAAAAGGCAAAACAATGTTTCTTTTATCTCTTTAGCCAAGAATCAATTAAAGCATCCATGATTTTGCTCAGGTACTGACTTCAGACAATTTACTGATGCGACTAATGGGCAGTGCATGCCTCCCCCACCTCACAGCATGACCTAAGACACAAGCATCCCATCACCTTTAAAAGACAGGTTATCTGATAAGAAGAAGAAACAGGGAGGCCTACTGCCTTGCAGACATCTGTCCTGTCTGAACCTCGCTCCCCTGGGTGCTTCCAGCTCCCTCTACCCACCTCTGTTCTCCATAAACTCCCAGCTTCCTACTGTACCCCACCTCCATCCTTCCTTCTTCCCCAGAACACCCTCCCACCTCTCCTAACTATAGACCAGGAAACAACTCATACGATAAATATAACTTGCTCAAGCCGTGCACGTCCTGAAGAGCCAGCCAAGATGTGCACGCGGCTGGCAGACCACACTCGGGAGCAGCTTAGTGCCTGCTCCAGCCTTTTCCTTAATAGGGTAGTACTTTGAATCTCTCTCGTACCCAGACACTGATTTTTGCATAACCAGTAAGAACTTTGAGATATGTCTTTGAGATGTCTGCTGCTAGCAACTTTGCTTCAAATTGGCTATGATGTTCAAAAGTTATTAGGGTGAGAGGATGGTACTGGCAAAAATATGGATAGTGCAATTATGCAAAACCTGTTTCCTTAAGAAAACAAGCTAAAACTAACAAACGCAGATGAAATTGTATGATCTCTCAGGATTAAATATGCAGTCTAATGGGGAAAAAAAAAAAAGTGCATGACTTCCAAGACATGAATGGTTTTAGAAGGTATCTGAGTAACTGGTTCTACAAGGGAAAAAAGGTTTTCTGGTTTCCAGCTAGACACCTTAACATCCAAACATTTGCTGGAGGTAGAAAAGACACACACACACACGTATACATTTTTAAAAAATAATAATCACCTGATGCCACAATTAGCTCTCCTACTGGAAAAAAAATTTTGCGTTATGCAGCATCAGCAAACTTGCACGTCTGTAAAGATCAGAACACATTTTTATAAACTTGCAACTGTGAGCATGCTGCTTTAGCTAGACATCACCTGCTTGATGTTGATATTAGATACCTGAACATATTACATACTGTTCAAACCTTGGCAGAGCGACAGCTAGCACAGGCTGCTGTCCGGGGCGGTGGCAGCACACAGCAAGAATAGCCACAGAGACAGCAGCGTCAGCAGCTGTGGAGGCACCTAAGCCGTAAATACTTCTCTGGAAGAGTTTCTGACAAGAGCAAAAACTGTTTCTTCTCCTTTGGGATTCCTCCGCGGCAGTCCCTCAGCAAATTCTGGTCAGCAACATGTGTGGTCTCACCCAATCAATTTAACAATTTCACCATTGCATAAATCAGGAACTTCACAATTCCGATAATCCTACGCTCCCTGAGGCTAAAAATAGACCCAGTCGATAGGAGGGCAGGTATTTTGAGAGACTTAAGCTTCTGTTCCTGTGCACAGACAGCCACACTAACTCTACCAACCCAAAACATCCAGTTCGAAAGTTATTTTTTAAATGCAGAAATAACAAAAAGGAAAAAAAAAACCACACTAAAGAAAACACTGACCATGTATTCATATGCAGAGAGGGAAGATTCCTCTTGTTCTACAGGACATGCATGTATATATGCATTACCCTATATAACTTCAGTTTGGACTGAGTTAAAAAGTATTTTCCATCTAACATCACAACCTATGGATTCAATTTTCCTATGCAGGTCAATCTGCCTCCTAACTTCTCTCAGAAAGTAAAAAACCAGACACCACAGCTCTATTAAAGTATTCCCTTTGCACTTGCTGTGAATATGCACCATCTCACACAATCTGTAGGACTACACATGCTCAGAGAGTTATGCATATGTGCAAGGACTTAGGGGATTTAGTTAAGCCTTAAGAATGACTAGTCATAGGCTTTTAAAAATGTAACTTAGCATTTTATTTCTTCCTTAAGGCATACAAAAAAGTGGTTTTTTTTTCTTAAATTTTGCATGATTTTGCATCTAGAGTATGTTGGCCTGCAAATACGCATGCTTATGAAAACTCAATTCCTTTAGCCTAAGCAGAATTGTATCTAGTTTTATAGAAAGAAACAGAGATCAGAGTAAGAGCTCTTTTCCTGAAAATGAGACATATTTGAGCTATTTGTGAAATAGAAAAATAATTTTAAAAGGACCAATTTGTAGTAATAGAAATATTAAGCTTTTGATGAAGAGCTCAAATATCTCGGACTTCACTGTTTGCCATACCTCTTACAAACAATAGACCCAAAGGAAAAAATGTACTTTCAAAAAACACAAGCATCTCTTATATTACACTTGAAATAGTTCAGCTCTTGGATCTGTTTTCCTGGGGAAAAAACAAACTAAAAAACACAAACGAAAGTCACCAACAAAAATAACTTAAAAACTCTGCTGAGAACTTCGTTCTGCATTTCTAATGCCACCTTGCAAGTCCACCCACCGAAGTTAGTGAGCATGGATACATATTTATATGCACCTACACACTTCCATTTCAAGAAAAATAGAAGGCAAAAGTAGAAAAGAAGGCAAAAAACTCTCAGGTCACTTCAGTCTGATTCAGTTTCCAGCAAGCTATGAGAACTCATTAGTTACTCTCTTAATGACTTCAAATTTTTTTTGGAAGAAACCAAAAGCTGGTAAAATAAAAATGAATCATTTTATTCATAAAATTAGAGAACAAGAACTGCCTGTAACCAACAGAAAAAATAGAAAAATATTGAACAAAAATGGAAGTCTTACAAAAACATGGAATGTCTAAATGATGTAAGAGTCTTACGACTAAAGACTTAATAGGAGATATTTATTTAAATGGAAAAAGACAAAATGTTCTACTGAAGAGCACATTTGCAATGCGCAAAGAGCTCTGAGTCTCTCAAGATGCTCTTTCAAACAAATGTTGAGCATAGCTATAGAAAATGGTTTAATAATTTGCCTTGCAATATCAAGGGAAGTGTACTCAATATTAAAATTGCTCAGAAGAGAAAGAACTCAAGCAGATATTGCGGATGCCAAAATAAAAAAAGACATTTATGAAATTGTAAGTAGTTTGACAAACATACTCGAGATTACCCTAACAAATAAGAAAATTCAGACAGAGAAACAACAGTTTAAACTAATACCAATTTACTTTATTTCTGTGTTTACTGCCTTGAAAATAATTTGAGAATAATAGAGCAATAAAGATTACTTCTTCCCCAATTACATTGCACCTTTTATTTTTCTTTTTCCATTCCCCCACCCCCACACACACTGACACTCAAAATCAGCCAGTTATTTTTATCTTAGCTTCAAGTTTGGCTACCAGCATTGATCAGTAGTACATCACAAACAACTGTGGACAACCCTTGAATTAAATCTTCACTCCGTTGCACAGCGACAACTTTCACAGAAAAAGAGGCAGGCAATACATAGTACAGGGGAAAACCCCCACAGAATGAACAAAAAAAAGCAGAGGGAAACTTGACCTTGTTTAGATAAAATACCTCAAATGTCTGTTTTCTATTGCACAGGTGGTGAGACTCTTCACAGCATGCGAAGTTGCCTTGTAGGGCTCCAACCAACACACAGCTCCTCCCGTAGGAGGACTAGATGCAGCCTGCTGTGGGACTCCAGATGGGTTTCAATAGCAGAACAGTGATTTAAGCCCTCCAACTCTGCCCAGTCAGAGAAGTCAACGTATTCGTGGATTCCTGCGTTATAGAAAAAATGTCTAAAACCTTTACCGATCCTTACAATACAGTATTACACACAGTTAACTGATGGCGGGGCAGCTTCAACGCACCTGCTCATCTCAAGGATTGAGTGTTTTTGTTGAAGACAGAAGAGAGCTGTGTAAAATTGCAGGTGAGACCACACGGTAAGTCAAGGCGGTGCAGATTTTTGCTGGTAAACAACATACTCCACCATTAAATTTAACTTAACTGAACTGTAAAAGAAGAAGATAAGAACTTGGGAAAAAGCAATTTTCTTCGAATTTTCGCAGTATCTCCAGAGCAGACAAAAATAGCCATTCCAGAAGTAATGCCACTAAAGGAAGTAAGTTGTTGGACTGCAGATCAGCTGGCAAGAGAAAAGGCAACAGCGGTGTAGCAGAATGGCAGAAGACTGAACAAGAAGACAGGCATGGTGCAGCAACAATTCCTGGCCTACATCTTTCTTCACCTCCTTTACCATTCCCATAAAAAGCCATCAAGCAGACGTATGCCGACTTTAATGCAAGCTTGCTCATACAAACAGGACTGAGATTAAACTCGCTTGGCTTGGAAACACCACTGTGCAGTGAAAAGGTAGGCAAAGATAACCACAGAACCAAGTCAAGCCCTGAGACACTTTATTTCTCTCTTGGTGGCCTGTAAATGAAAGTCACTGGGGCTCAGGACACAGCCTACATCCTCCAGTGTTCTTACCACATGTTCTTTGCCATATCCAGGTTGGAAAAGAAAGGGTGAGTAGAGAGGACAAGTCTTTGCCGCAGGGCTGCCTGTGAACCCAAATGGTGAACATCCCAGCAAGGACCAGACAATAAGCTGGCATGCTGGCAGCGATTCTCTCAATGACACACCATGAATTTTAATGTGCCTCAGGAAAAGGCATAAAATCAGCTATAAGGCATCAAAAAAGAGCAGGAGATATGCCTTGGCAGTGAGGAGCCTGGTTGACCGGATCAGAAAGAAAATGGGAAGCAAGTGCTGTAAAACTGATTCATTAACTTCCTACAGCAATTCATCTGGCCAAGGGAGTCTTGAGAATATGCTTCATTTGAGAGTTGTGGTGAATTAAAGGAGATTTGGAAAAGGCTCATTATTTAGAAGCGTCCCACCATATGGAAAAGATCATCAGCATGATGCAGCAAGTCCATTACGTACCAAGGGACCCCACTGGTGTACTATAGAGAAGGGCAGACCTAACATACCAGGAGCAAGTGACCTTGGACACCAGTGTGTCACAGTCCCCAGCTCCTGCGCTGGATGTCCAGCAGCCATGAACTGCTAAGGTGGCGATGTGATGTGCCACTGCAGAGTCCCTCTGCCGCTCCTCTTGGGGATGCTTTCACCCCGGCCAGGCCACCCTGCACCCATCTGTGTTCTGGGGCTCCCAGTCCAGCTGGGGCTTCCTGGGCCTCTTCTCTGTTAGGGATTTCACACTTTCTGGGCCAATCATTTTTCAAACAAAAGGAAAAAGGAAGGGCCAAGTTAAACACACAAATCACCGAGGACACCTTACATAATGCAGAGGTGAAAAGTACACAGTCTTGTCCCTCTGCAGAGGAGGAGTGTTTACCCGCTCTCAGTGGCAGCACTGGAACCACAGCTGCATTATTAATAAATCATCGGCTCTGCTCCCGGGACTGGCCACCAAGGGCTGGAGTCTGACACCACCTCTCAACTGACTGGAAAGTTGCTGAAAACAAACAGAAACTTCTCAGTGTTTTAGAAACACTGTGTATTTGGAACTCCACCAAAAAGTAGGAATTACAAAAAAAAAGTCCTAAAAATGAATATATATGCATTTTCAAGGAAGAATCACACAGAAAATCCCCCTGACTTTCTATAACTGCTGAGAAGCAGGGAAATTATTGAGATGAAAAAACACCATATCACCACGGGGCTGCCTGTAGAGAGCAACCAAATCTGCCTGGCTGGAAAGCAAAGGGTAAACAGGTCACTTTTTCCCACCTCTTCTGTACCCAGTTCACGCTCCTCCTCTTCTGGGAATTGCTTTCTTAACATCAGTGAAAAATTTTAGTTTGTATCTTTTCTTGCAGTCTGACACACCTTGAATTTTCCTCTTCAGGGAATGGGGAAACCAGCCCTACCAGCAAGACGAACAGTGGGACCCCTGCCCTGAAGCAGCAGGACATAAGAGTTACCAGTGAGAAATACTCAGAAAATCAACTAACTAAATCAGCTGTTAAAAAAAAAGGGAGGGAGAAGGGTGGAAAAGGTCCAGAAATCCAAGGAAGAGGAATGAATGAAGCCCTGGCATCCCAGTAAGGTAAAAACATCCTTTTCTTTTTGCTGAAGGGCTATCTATCCCCTTCCACCTGATACTAGGAAGCTTCCAGAAGATCTAGCAAAAATACAAGAAGTATAATGCAGTCACATTTATCTCAAACGGTAGCTTACAGAATTAGGCAGCTAAATCACATTATGAGAAAAGATAAGACACATTAGGATGTCTTATTACCTTCCCTGAATGCTATATTCATTCCAATACCAGAATATGGGATTGTGGTCTTGAGAGTGCTTATAGCTTCTCAATACTCTGTTGAAGCAGCAGATAATTATTATCTTCCTTAAGACAGATTCAGCGCTGACTAAACAAAATTCTAGGTTAATTTCAAATTAAAATATTGCCTCTAGGTTTTCCAAGGCATACATCCCTGACTTTTGGGGGAATGCACACACTGGACTCTCTGCCATTTATTACACTGCAATGACATTGTCAGTGTATTCCAATCCATGGTACCTGTCTTCATCACTGTCATGAGCAGATGCAGTGATACCAACCTCAATTACATGATCACTATCTACTGTTTGTTCTAGTATGACTACTAAACTATTTTACACAGCCTTCTTTCCCAGACATCAAATAGGCAGTCAAATGGTACTTCTTTTAACCCTGACGGTCAGTTGGTAATAATACTCTAACACATGTTCATCTATCTCCTGGCCTGAATGCAAGCTACTCACTCCCTTTCGGGCTGGCTCTACAGCATCACATTAGGAATGTCTCCGTTAAAATTATTAATGGAATTCTCGGTCTTCTTGTGAGACTAGACAGCATTACTCCCACTCTACACAGAATAAACGGAGACCAAGTATAGTTTAAGAGCTGACAAGTGCCTGTAGTTTTTGGCTGCAGATGTCTGTCCTACTTCCACTGTGCCACCGAACCCACGTGGCACATGCAAGTGCTCTTGGGTTTTGGGAGTCCAACCAACCACCTCAGGGCTAGCAGCAAAGATGCCCATTCCAGAGACTCGCCCACAGGTCTCCAGTGAAGCAAACACCAGGTCAAGAGGTCTGTGACACCTCCTGCCTGCCTCACCTGCTGCACCAGCACCTTTCTGATGGAGACCCGACCCCCTCCACACACCATCCCCTCTCCAGAAAGGTGTCTGTGACGGGCACACACTGAGGCAAAGAAGAATACAAGACTGGAAGAGAGCGCACACATTGCGTGAACAGCTCATCTCAAATATGCTCTCCTCAACTATTGGCTCCCACTCAGTTCACCTGGGTGAACTTCCACCTTGTCCCAGCTCTCCTCTTCCTGTGCATTTCCTCACCTTCAGCCTTACGTCTTCCCTGCTCCTGTCACCAGAACCTGATACCAGACAGAGCTATGTCCTCAGCCGGAACCCAGCTCATTGTATGTGGAGCCTGCCTGGTCTACACACCAGCCTGCGCATGGGCTCTGCCAGGCATGTGCAGATGGAGAGTTTTCACTTACAAAATTACCAAATTTGGGTGAAATTGCACAAAAATAGCATAAAGCAAATTACTGATATCAGAGCAACCCTCCTGCTGGATCTTGAGGTTCAGCTATAAATAGTGAGAAATCAAGTTTATTATTGAACCAGTTTAAAGAAAAACTTAAGAAGAAAAACAAGGTATTTATGTATCAACTGTTTTTCAAAGGCAGTTGAAGTGTTTCACCAAAACTTTAACACGCTGAGTCAGTCACTCAAATGTTTCAGTCCAGATAGTTGCATTTTGAGAGATTTACAAACTACAGAAAATTAGAATATTATTTGGCAAGAGGTGGGGAAGATTTAATCCGGGTGATGATGATGGCACACTGTTTGTTGGTAATAAAGCATTCATGTGTGCCTCATCAACATGACTGACCAAAGTGTCATGGTCGCAGCAACGCGAAGCACTTATGGAGAAATAAAAGCATTTAAACATAATGGCAGTAAGCAAAACATTCTTGTTAAAAATTAAATCAGCTGGACCGTTCCTCCAGAAATACTTTAATGCAAGCGGTTGTTACATGTCTAAGCTGATGCACTCTACAGAAAGAATAAAGAGTTACCAAAGAACATTTTGAAAAATATAATGCCTATAAGCACAAAAACGTCATTTCAAAGCAAACACTTTGTTTTATTTCAAATTGCATTGAAAGGGATCATGTACTAGTTTACCAAGTCTTTCCAGTGTCACAGAAAAGCCCAAATGATCTATGCAGAAAGAAAAAAAGTCACAACCATTTGACTCGAATAAGAACTTCTCTGATTTGTTTTCTTCAGCAGTTTGAAGATGGAAGATGACACCTTCCTAATTCTTAGCAGGGAAAAGAAGTTTATCAAATATTGACAAGATCTACTATAATATGTGCAAACCCACTTGGATCAAGGAACCAGTTTTGTGACTTCCTAAAGTTTCTACAGGAGACGAGCAGGCTCCCTCCCCTGCAGCAGTGACAAACAGACAGCTTTGAGCGTCTATCTCTTGGAAGCTTTCACAGGTTTGGCACCACACTCGTCTGTTTCTCAGGAGAAACTAACTCAGGATCTGACATACTGTTCTCCAAACAGGAACCAAAGTACCACAAAATTTATGACTTTCCTTTGTGGGTAAAGTGTTTTCACTGCCTGCACCTTATCTGAGCAGCAGTTACAAGACAGAGATTCCCACCAAACATCTTTTTGTCAAATGCTTCCTTTTGTTTGGGTGCCAAAGGGGAAGAAGCAGGATACGGTCAGAAGCCAAAGGCACAGCCAAGGCTTCCGTCACTGCTTTTAATGCCAAATGGCAACAACAACGAAGTGAGAAACTCTAGGAGAATATTATATAACCTTCTCCCTCTCTGCTCCAGAGCAGGAATGGGGAGTCCAGAAGTGCTGAGATCTTTCCTCTCTGGAGCAGGAAAAAGACCACAAACAACAAGGCCTCAAAACTGCACAGAGACTTCAAGAAGGTGCCCAGCCTGGCAGCACAGCTGAACCATGTCTTCGTCTTCCCCAGGAGAACCATTCATCACAGCTATGTTGCAGGGCTTTGGTTTAAATATTCTTTATAAATGTCACAAGGCTGAAGAATGTATTACACTAAAACTCTACAAACCAAAACAAAGTTTTCTGGAAGAAAAAAACCCCACATAATGATCTCATGCTTTTCACAACAGCGACTGTTTCACAGCCAGGAACCATTAAGTATTTTTTTCTGTTTTCTATTTTTATTTGTCTGATGTGCACATCAGAAAGTGATTACAATTGTCATGGTATGTCGAATTCAAACTAAAGGACATACAGGTTAAAATGTAGTACAGTCAGAAATGCTAATTATAATTGAAACCATCTTGATTGAGATTTTCCAAAAAGCCTGGACAGTCTGGAAAAGAAATATTTAAATGGCCAATTCAGTGTTTTTTCCCCATCCTGCTGCTTTTCAGTGAAGAAAAATTGTGATGCATGAGTACCATTCATCAGGAGAAATAGTCAAAATATGAGATCACTAACCAGAAACTAGACAAGGTTTAGTCAACTCCCTTGTTTAATCACTGGGGATTCAGAGTCTGGATGGAGAGAAGGCGGGAGGAAGTTTAGACGACTCTACAAATTTAACACTAACATATTACAATAATTTTAAAACATTATAACTATTTTAATCCGTCTGTAGTAGCTAGCATTGTTCATCATGGGTTTCAAGCACAGCAGAGAGAGGGACTCTCTCAAACGACAGTGACTGCATGAAGATTGGCATATGCAACACTAGAAGTTATTTTGCCATGTTGGGAAGACAAAGTCTAGAGTCAGGTTTTCTTTGTCAAATGTAATCTAAAATCATGCCCAAAAGAGACAGTTTCCGATACAAGTCATCATTTACCTCTTACCACCCATTCACAAGGCAACCTACAAAATATCACTCTTCAGGCTCTCAAATCCCTATTGCTATACTACTCAGTTAAATAAAACAATGAAGGCTGAAAGAAGATATATTTTCAAAGATGCTTTCACATCTTCAGGCCAGTCTTGGGGCACATAAGCCGCTACATAGGCTAAGTATCAGGGTACCAAAAGACACAGTATGGGAACATAAAACTCATTAGGGATCCTCTAGAAGACCTATAAGCCAGATGGAACATTTTCATACAAGGGCAAAGCTCTGACCCAAGGCACTGCTGAATAGAGCACAAGCAAACACCTGAAAGATCCAGGAGGTCGTAAGGACTGCATTTATTCTCGCTCATTGGTAGGCAAGCCACACACTACAGGATATATGAATTTTATATACAGGCACACCAATCGCATAGAAACAGTGATGTTTTCATAAGAGTACCTTTATACCTCTAAAAACATGGCCTGTGACACACAGACTGCTTTGGAAAAGAGTTAAACATGAATGCACCCCAAGCACATCATTATTAGCTTTATGGTTATTGAGTTCTGTTTGTTTTAAAAGATTTTCAGATACCTTAAAAGCAGACTGGCTAGAAGTATCTTGCCTTCCTAGAGAAGATTTTTTTGAATATAGTAAATAATCTCAATCTTGCTTGAAAAGTAACCAGTAGAAAGGAATAAACTGGCAATGGGGAAAATGTCTTTTAATTAATTTTAAATTGACATTAAGATTACAGAAGTACGGTTAGCATTTTTTTAAAAAATTTTCTCCTCCAGTAGATGCCACGGGCCTTTTTATTTATTTTACTTTACCATCCCATACTGAAAGCCCAATGTTTTATCATCAAGTACTTATCCAAATTGTTCTCAGCAATGGTAGTTCCTGTCTTAAAGTTTCAGGGAATAGAAAATGACAAATTAGCTTTAAATGCCAACTATGCTTTATGAAGAGGAAGCACAGTGAATTTTAAAGGTATGAATACCTCAATAGAAGGTATAGCCATCCACCATACTGTAGACCATGCTTTATTAGTTTTCCCATACTATAATCCTGAGAACAATGAAATAGAGACAGCAAAGAATGAGGATGCCTGCCTGAAGGACTCCCTTGGCTGTCTGTATTTAACAAATAAAGTGTTCAGTTTTAACCAGTAAAAGAACATTTGGTTAGCATATCAGAGAAACCAAAGAAAAGGTAAGAGCTATGAAAAACCTTTTCAAACATCAAATAGAAATGAAATAAGCTTATAAATGGAGTTGCCTGCAAGCAAACAATTTCTGGAATGTAGTGGGGAAAGCAAGGTAGAATCCCACAACAAAGGAGATTGCAAAAGCCAACCCAGTTTAACAAGTGGAATTACCAGTTTGAAGACTACAGCAAAACAATGCAAAAACCACCACCAGGTCTGATACAAAGAACTTTTCTCAGCATTTAATAAAAACGCCAACATAAAGGCCAATCTCTAGGTAGTTAAATATGGCTCTTTGGAGATGCAAAGCCTTACACAGACTTGTTAACTACTCATGGAGTACTAGAATTAATGAGGAACAGAAGCTCTCTTGGACTAAAGCTGAACGATTTCAGACATACCTGATCACACTGGAAAATGTCAAGCTATTTGAGTACCAGAAAACAATTTATATATCATCAAACAGCTGTCTGCCAATTTATCATGTACTTCTTGCAGACACACAAAGAGCTGATAACCCATAAAGATCTCAAAAACATGAGTCTAATTGCTTTAAATTTACCTTTTATGTATGTCATTAAAAAGAAACTCACACATACATACTAGACCCTAGATGTACCATGAAGTATTTTTGTCAGATCTCTGACTGCAGGCAAGAGGATGATGATGACAACCTTGCTATGCTGGAAACATACTGTTACCACTGATCCCCAACACCCTTAAAACCCCCACAAACACCCTAACACTGTAGGATGGTACAGGTAATGGAACATTTGCCAGTCTGGGAAGGAGAGACTCATTTTGTGAAATTCCTCCGTGCCCGTGCATGGCCCAAGCAGGCACCGTGGCTCATGGATCCAAGCAGCAAGTTTGTGGAATCCCTTGGCTGTTTGACACCACACAAAAATTCAGTGCCCCCAGCTCCCACTGCCTCTTCCCACACAGAGGGATTATCCAGGATGGCTCTGAGTAGCTGCACCGGGAACTGTGGGATAACTGGTGCTGTCTGCAACCCAATGCCCATCTCCAAGGAACGAGCAGAAAAGCCAGCAAAGAACCCTATCCAACGAAACCTGACCTCCCTCACCTTAGCAGAAGACACAGGGTGAGACAGCCTGAACCTGTGTGTTCAGATAACTAGCTACACATAAGCACCTATTCAAAGCTCTTCAGATAAACATCATCTTCCGTTTGAAAAGGTAATTTATATACAAAACAAACTGCATCCAGTCTTGTCTTTTGATCATGTTCATGAACAGATCAGAGGCTAACACTGATATTCCCATGTCTCTTTAACTGTCCTACAGTTAGAAAAAAATAAATTCATAATCCAGAAATTTAATTTTTTCTTTGTTTCAATCTAAGATAAAAATACATGTAGACGTTCCTTAAAATGAAAGTGCTTCAAGGACAGTGGAGTCAGATAAAAATATATTGCCTATTGGCAAGTTCACCATTCTGGAGAAGTGAAAACTGCTATTCCAAGTACCACAGTCAGAAAGTATTTAGGACAGATATTCTGCCAACTTCAGCTAACTCCTGAGCAACAAGTCAACAAAGCTCAGTATCTGTAAATGCTCTGACAATTGATAATATAAGAAAAGGGTGAAGTTTTACAAAATTTCTACCTCCTTTCAAAAAAATATAAAAGAATATAAAGACAGAAGGTGAATGCATCAAACAGTAAAACTTCAGTAAGTGAAAAACTAACCTTGTGGAAAATAATTAAATCAGATGATAATGTAATTCACTAAAAATCAGTTATGATGATAAAATGGGTTAAAGTACAGTGAAAGCAAAGTCTAACTTTGATGTCCAAATGTTGAAAATTCTGTGAACACAAATCCTAATACCAAGGAAACTTTTATATTTTCACATGGCCATATAAACAGGTGAATTTAATGCCTAGGAATCTGAAAGATTCCTAGGTCTCTTAAGCTATCATTGTAAGACCATTTTCATTAGTCCAGTGTCATTAATAACAGTGTTTCTATGATTCTCTGCCACATTTGGGCTCACTGCAGCATATCAAAACCTGTTATTGAGTTCAGTGGTATATGAATTTGGAATACCAAAAGAATGAACACTACAATGCAACAGAGTTCACATTTCTCTGCCTGCTTCTTAAAAAAACAAACAATAAAAGCATCCACTAACTTTTTAATATATTTAAGGATCAAAATTACTATTAAAACAGAAGATTAAAAAAGAAGATTTGAAAGGTTCTAGTTGTGGGACCTTAATGTTTTGCTAATTGACTATTTAATAAAACATTTAGCACCTACAGTTTTGATACACTATTATGGATTCGGACACCTCCCCACCCTCAGTTCTCCCCTATTCCCCTTCCTGAGCAGTAGCAACAACAGCTACCAAGACTGGGACAGATTTTATTCCTCTCTGGCACCCTTTATTTTCCCTCCAGAGCGCAACCTGGGGTAGCTTCCCTCCTTCCCTGCTGTTGGGGTCTCTGTCTCTTCTCCTCAAACATCCAGACCTTCTGCAAGTCACACACTTCATTGCAACCCACGCTCAATGCCTCTGCACTTAACAGAAGGTTACAATTAGGAACACTTCAGCAATTACTTAGATGAGCTGTTGTACACCTCTGAATTTGTCTTCATATTCTCAAGAGCAAAACCACAGACTCTGCTTCTCAAGAGTCACTGCAGCTGCATACTAGTAAATAAATAAAAGTCATCTTTTTTTTGACAAATGATTCAGCACTTAAGAAAATAAAACAGCTGCACTGCGTTAGACCAAGGTCCACCTCGTCCAGTATCCTGTTTCCAAAAGCAGTCAGAAGCAGATGCCGAGGGAGTAGTATAAGAACAAGAAAACTATTTAGTGATATATGTTGAAAACATTTTTCACATATCCTTGATGGAAAACAGAAATGGAATTTTGACAGAAGAGAGAAAAAAAGCAAAAGAAAACAAAGAGTCCAACACACACACCCTCTGCAAAAGCATGAAATACTCCTTTCAAAATAAAAAGAGAACTGAGAGGAAGATAAATCTTACAGATTTCCTTCTTTTTTCCTTTTTTTTTTTTTTAAAGAAGCCCTCAGGAGGAAATAAAAAACAGAAACTCACGTGCTATTTGCAGAAACAGTCTATGTACATATTGATGCACATCACTGGTCAGGTAATTTAGAAGAACACCACTATGAGTGTCACGTCTTGTCAGTGGCTTTTCTCCTGTGAAAGGGTCCTCATGGAATGGTACAGGTAGGGATTCACACCATGATATCACAGCTGAGAGCTTCCAAAGTATATAATGGATTTATAAATACAACTCCAAAAAGTATATACCTCAGTGACAGAGAAAGCCTATTCCACTTAAATTTCCCAGGTAGGGGAACAACCATTGAGGCACTGTACTGGAAACAGGTAAACCAGACTGCACTTAGACAAATACAGAAAGTGTGGGGACACTGAAGTGCCCCATGGAATCAACTGGCAGTTTATGACTGGCTTAGTTGGACATGTGATCAACTGCAGGAGAAGTCATCCATGGGGACATAGGCTGGAGGAGCCATAAAGTCACAGATGCAGAAACCAAGTGCTTTGATGATATTGTTAAACTTCACATCTCTGGGATACCAGATCTGTGCTTTTTAGATCTGAGTTTTTCAGAAGCTCCAGATAAGCTAATGAAATACGGTGATGACTCTTGCTTATTTGGGAATGGGAAGTGAGAAGCATCAGGGTATGACACACCTGAAATCTGGAGAATGAGCACAAGCATGAAAAACCAGTATTTGTAGCTAGTGACAGGAACCCCACACACCAGCGCAGACACAGATGGGAAGGTGTTCAGCTATAACCTAGAGATGGAGCTGGCTGTGGCAGAAGAGAACATCGTGGATGCTTTATCCACTGTTAGACTGACAGTGGAGTCACAGGTGTGACAAACCACAGAAAAGGCAAACACGGCCCCAAGGATGTATTGAACAATTGCCTAGGAAAGGCAGTGAGGTGCTGTGGCAAGGCTTCTTCCTCTCCTGTGGCAACTCTCTTCTTGCAATGCTACACATGTTTCTGGTCACCAAAGTCCAAAGAAGTTGGATTTGACCAGAAGAAGGCACAGGCAAGGGCTGACAAGGTGACACAAGGAAAGGAAAGCCTGTCTTACAAAAAGAGCACTAGAGCATGGTAGTTTTTTTTGACTGAGGAAAACAAAGGCTAAGGAAGGGTATGTCTGTTTCCAGTGAACGTCCCAGAAGTTGCGGTGGCAGGGAGGGGTGGCAGGAACTGCTTGTGGCTGCCTCAGTTGTAGAATAGCAGTGGCATTCAGGTGAATGGAGGTGAACTGGCAGTGAGTAAGTCCACACTGGAAATGAGAAGAATGTCCATGAGAAGTGATGCTCCAGGAAAGTCTTCTGACAGAAGCAAAAAAAAAATCCTCACAAAAAAACCCACATGTGTTTAGTATAGAGATAAGTAAATAACTTTAGCAAGGAGATAACATGACTGCCCATGATAAAAATCAGCATGGAAATCCCTCAAACCTATCTTTCTATATCATGAATAAAAAAAAAGAATCATAGAATGGTATGGGTTGGAAGGGAACTCAAAGATCATGTAGTTCCAATCCCCCTGACATGGGCAGGGATACCTTCCACTAGAACAGGCTGCTCTAAGCCCCATCCAACCTGGCCTTGAACGCTCCCAGGGATGGGGCATCCGTAGCTTCTTTAGGTGTCTCACCACCCTAATAGTAAAGAATTTCTTCCTAACATCTAATCTAAATGTACTCTCAGTTTGAAGCCATTCCCCCTTGTCCTATCACTACAGGCCCTTGTAAACAGTGTCTCTCCAGCTTTCTTTTACATTCCCTTTAGGCTGCTCTAAGGTCTCCTTGGAGTCTTTTATTTTCCTGGCTGAACAATCCCAACTTTCTCAATCTGTCTTAGGAGAGGCTCTTTACGTCCCTCCTCTGGACTCCTTCCAACAGGTTCATATCCTTCTTATCCTGAGGACCTCAGAGCTGGAAGCAGTACACCAGGTGGGGTTTCATGGTTGGCTTTCTGGGCTGCAAGCAAGTATTGCTGGATCATGTTGAGCTTCTCATCAATCAACATCCCCAAGTCCTTCTCCTCAAGGCTGCTCTCAATCCATTTGCTGCCCAGGTTGTATTTGTGTATGGCATTGCCCTGACTCAGGTGCAGGACTTTGTATTTGGCCTTGTTGGACTTCATGAGGTTCACACAGACCCCTCTCTCAAGCCTATCACGGTCCCTCTGGACGGCATCTCTTCTCTCCAGTGTGTTAACCACACAACACAGGCTGGTGTCTTCAGCAGACTTGCTGAGGGTGCCCTCGATCCTGCTGTCCATGTCAACAACAAGGATGTTAAACAGCACTGGTCCCAAAACCCCCTGAGGAACACTACTTCTCACTGGTCTCCACTTGGACACTGACCATTGACTGCAACTCTTTGAATGAGACCATCCATCCAATTCCTTATTCACCAAGTGGTCCATCTGTCAAATCCATGTCTTGCGAATTTAGAGACAAGGATGTCATGTGGGACAGTGTCAAATGCTTTGCACAAGTCCAGGTAGGTGACATAAATTGCTCTTTCCTTATACACCCATGCTGCAACTCCATTGCAGAAAGTCACCAAATTCGTCAAGCATGATTTGCCCTCAGTGAAGCCAGATTGGCTTTCAACAATCACCTCCTTATTTTCCATGCATAGTTTCCAGGAGGTTCTGCTCCACGATCCTGCTGGGCAAACAGGTGAGAATGACTGGCCTGTATTTCCCTGGGTCTTCTCCTCTCCCTTTTTTCCCTTTTTAAAAATGGGAGTTATGGTTCCCTGCTTCCAGTCAGTGGCACCTTCACCAGCATGACACTACTTCTCAAAAATGACAGACAGTGGCTTAGAAACTTGTCTGCCAGTTCCCTCAGGACCACAGATGCATCTCATCAGGTTCCATGGACTTAATGCACCTTCAGGTTCTTTATATAGTCTTGAACCTGATCTTTCTCCACCGTGAGCAGTTCTTCATTCACCCATTCCCTGCCTCTGCCTTCTGAGACTCTGGTGGTGTGGCTGGAGCACTTGCCGGTGAACACTGAGGTGAGAAAGTCATTGAAGTTCTTTCTCAATAGAGCACTAATAAGCAAAGCACTTGAGTGGGCTCAGGTGCCTTCAGTCTCAGTAAAGCAGAGGGTAAAACATTGCAGAGGGATGCTTAAGAGAAAACCTTTGCTGAGTAGCAGGTAAGGCAAAGAATATACATTAAAAAAATTAGATATATCTCATATAGATGACATATCTATTAAAAAATTAAAAAACAATCAATCTCACTGGATTTTTGAGCCTCCAAGCTCGCACTGAAGGGCTGCATTACAGGTAAAAATTGAAAAAGGTGAGGAAAAAATGTATTCAGATCTTACTTTATATCCTTCAGGAGTCAGACTAGAGAAAACCTCAACAAAAGAGCACACTTTCCCACTCAGAAATTAACAAAGAAGATTAGATATAGTTTCAGTAGATACCCTAGTGTGAAAACAAAAGCGCTGTGTGCTTAATAGATTTTCAGAACCTCTGGTATGCCTTATTTTAAAAAAAGCTAGAAATGAAGTCTCACTCCCTGTGGGAGTAGACGCTAGTCTCTCCCAATGCAAATCGGCGCTTGTAACCTGTAAAGCCTTCAGGGCAGAGCAGGGCTGTGGGTGTGCTGTGAGGTGGCCAGGAGATGTGCCTTGCTCAAGGGGCTCTCATGCAATCTGCCTCTGCTTTGGGGAGCCCAAATTAAACAACTGGGACAAAAGCTCAAAAGGGAAACCTGATTTTAGGTGCTACATTCAGGGGACTTAAATTAATGACTTATTTTTCTCCTGAGCGCTGGATTCCAACTCCCACCTCAACCACCAAGCTGCTAGAGGAAGAAAAAGGTCCCTTCATAATTTTGGGAATGGATCTCTTCTCTGATCTGCAGAAGCAATCCACAGTGCTCTTAATTTTACTGCTTCACCCTAATCTACCAGTTTTTTGGGTGACAAGAATTCATGGGCAAATTGCCATTGCCCTGCAGGAGTGACTGTACATTCAAAGTATTCTGGGTCCACCCCTCTAGTTCACAGCATGTGCCAAATATTTCATGTGTGTATCTATACATATGTATGTGATCTATGCATTCATGGACTCTTAGGTGCACAATAAGTTGCATCAGAAATACAGCCTTTTCCAGATACTTTAAAATACTTTTTTTTTTTTTACAAGCGAGTATTGACAGGCACGCTCTGTACTTCCAAGACGCTCTATAAATACCTATAAATATGACCCAAAGAAGGGCTTGTGAAGACAAAAGTTGATTTGTGTTTTCCCCAGCTATGTTAGCAGGTCTAATAGAAAGCATTGTCTCTCCCTGCTAACCTTGTACACCTTACTGATTTCTCCTATTTGTAAAGAGGGGATAAGTTAAAAAAAAACCAACTAAAAAACTCATATATATCCCTTTCACAAAGGGGAAAACAAAGGAGCAGAGTTGTTAAACAATTTGCTTCAAATAACACAGCACATTATGTCAAAAGCCACCACTTAAAAAAACATCTTACAATATCCAAGGTTATGTATGACGTAAATGGTTATTATGACTTGTAGACTTATTATTTCAGCTCAAAACAGGCAGATTCAGGTATTTTGCAAGAGAGGTGTACTTAAATATAAGATTGATATCTTCTGATTTAGTATTCACAGACTTTAAGACTGGTGTAAGAGAAAGACAAAGTCATCGCAGATTGTAACTAAGATTTACAAAGACTGTAAATTTTACATAAATTTTTAAGAGGTTTGTACTGTATTGTCAGACAAATGGAATCCTACAGAGAAAACAGAAACATATCATCTTTAGAAAATTGTAATTAAATAAAATTTAAGGACACCCCCTCCACATTCTTTGTGGAAGGGAAACCATGTTAAAGTTGCTGTATTTATATTGATAAATTGTGGTTATCAGTTTAAACTGGGGGTTTAATTGGACACAGTGTGCACATAAGAAATGCAAAGTAAAAAAAAATCAAACTAAATTTTAATAACGATCCTGCAGATACCATATCAAAAAGCTTCAGCTGCTGTTCAGATCACTTGAGGGCTTTTTAAAATTTTTCTTTGTCTATAGTTGCATGGTAAATTTTTTTCCATATGATAATGCTGTTCCACAAGCCAGTCTAAATTAAAGAGCCAAACCAGAGAACATGCAATACCATCTAAACACGCTCATAACAACACCAATATTCCCATGCTCTCTGTACCTGCTGTTTTTTTCATATGAGAAAACAATGAGTTTAGAGAGACGGTTGCTTCATTTTACACACAAGAGGAACACATCTGTCTGCAGCTTTCCCCTTTCTACACGCCTGCTTTATTCCATGAAATGTCACTGAAAACCCAGCACAGTCTTCCAAACTGTTTTGTACTCTCTGTGGTTTCCTTCTGGTAGGTATCCACAGAGATGGAGGGCACCAGTGACTATTACTAACCTCTGGTACCTCACCAGTGTCATGCTGTCTTCTTTTGGGCTGCTCTACTCAAATCTCATTTCAAGTGATAAAGCCGTCTAAGATCACAAGGACGCTGTGATCAACAAAAACTGTTAGGTATATCAGTTAATTAACTTCTGTTGAACAGAAACAAAAATCAATTTGCCACCATTTCGCTATGGCCTCTAAAAATGCTGCACATTTATTAACTTATTGCACTACTTTTTCATTTGTATTTCCACATCTATATCAATAAGTTAACCAACTAAAGAGAATTTGGCCATGTATACAGATATGTTATGAATTAATTAACCTTCACTTGCTACTCAATTACCCAGTGATAACATTTCTCATTGCACATTAAAAACTTGCTGGCTGCTTTCACACCCCTGATTCTCACATGCATTGCTGAGATGCACAGCTGCTTTATAGCAAATCAAAGCACACTGAGATGCAGCTGACACAGATCACAGTGGATCTTTTTGCAACATTCAGGACTGAAAGGCAAATAACTAATTAGAAAGAACAGCCTTATTCAATTACCTAATAATAAACTCCCTTGCTCATTAAACACATTACATATATTGTAACAGCTGGCATGCTGAAATATCTGATAAAGGGAAACCTGCTTATAGTACTGTTGGTGCTTTAGGGAAAGCTAGGTAATGTTTTTGTTTGTTTGGTTGGTTTTTTTTATAGTAGTACTTGTTTAAAATATCATCTACACCAGGAACAGTGGAGGACTTAATTATACTGCAACAATGTCAGGTTTGGGTGAAGAGAGTAAGAGTGAACATCTCTTAGGCCAGCCTTGAGTAATTCCAAAGACCAGCTTACTCCTGTACCAGGACACAGAAGAGCCCCATAGGCTGCGACCCCGAAAACAAAATGAGATTCTGTGAACTCAGGACAAAACGGCATATGGTTCTTACATAAAACACAGTCACCTTTACTTCCAGGACAGTTTTTTTGCTTCAAGCGGCTGCCTAAAGAAAAATGCCTCAAGAAACCTAGCAGCCGAAATGGCAACTGCAAACCCCCTCCTTCCAGATGAGTTCTCACCACAGACTCTAGAGTGTTACACCTTCTCCTGCTCTATCTTAATGCCTCTGTAATTTCAGTGGTGCTTTCTAGGCAACAGCCAGCTTCAATGAGGGGTGTCACCTTCCCCATCTATCATCCAGCAGCCTTTCACTGCCTTGCACACCCATCCAAAATAAGACCTAAATCTGCATTCCTAATGGAAATTTCCTTCTCCCTAAGAAAAGAAGTCATGGTAAGTACCAACGACTCAGTAAGATAAATCTGCTATTTGAAAAGAATGAATGCGGAAAATATCATGAAAGATACACTCAACAAGCAAGCAGAGGCTAAAGGTAAGAGTGAATGTCTGTAGACCATCCCGGGCCACAGTTCTGCGCAACGCAAAAGACTGTATCATTAATTGGGTAGTGCTGCAAGCACCGGCACAAATGAAGGCAAGGGCCTTACACACTGGATTGCAAATCCCCAACCCCAGTCTCCTTGTGGTTAACTGAGTTCTAAGGATCACCTCTTGCCTGCACTCTCAAGGAACCTCTTCCATTTTGGACGGCTTATGGGTCTCTCTCTCCACTTTAATATCGGGCTCCCTGTTTTTACAAAACTTGTAGGAACTTAATTATCCTTGAGACTATGATCTCTTTGTCAAATATGGCTGAAACTGGCCAGTGGGTTCAGGAGTTAGCAGGGGAGGAGGGACAGAGAAGCTGACTGACTGTGTAAGCCTCATTTCCTCAAGAATCCAGGCTAAAAACAATTATAGCCAGAAGGTTCAATTAAAGAAGGAGACTCGTAGACATTTCCTGCACTTCAAACACAAAGTGGTTCATGCATACTAATCAGTTAACACAGCTCTCACTGAAGGAATGAGAGTTTTGCAGCAAATTAATATTTATATTGATTTATACCAAGAACTGTGGCAGGCTGGGACTTCAACATCATGAACATGTTCAGCATGAAGCACACAATCACTTTCATACTAACACTGTAATTTACAGATGCCCACATACGACTTCCATAGCTATATCTGCATACCTCCAATTTTGCACATGCAAATTTCATGCCTCCATTTTTAGTAACACTGACATACACGGTATGATCACTGCTTTGATGCACACAGGTAAGGCAAAATGCATTTGGGGAATTGCCTGCATTTTCATGACACTCATTATTATCCACTACTTTAGAAAAATCACCATTAAGATACTGTTTGAAAAGCAAATATTTTTGCCCTTTTTGAATCAGAAATCAACTATGTGCATGTTTGATGGCACTTGTCATGTTCATATGTTGACATCTGCAAATAACGTAATAGGGAATTATACTCAGGGGAATGGGATTTCTTTGTTGTAACTTTCATTTTTTCTAAAATGCATATTCTGGCTAATTTCTAGCTTTAAAATCTTCATGAAGCAGTAGTAGTGGCTGTTGAATTTAAATTTGCAAAAGGTTGCCCACCTTTTTATTTTCAAATAGGCTGAGTTCACTATCATAACACCCCTGTGCCTAAAGAGATTTTCTTTTTTATCATAGATAGCAAAAACCAGTTACATGGGTCACAGCTATTTCAAATTAATGAATTTACATTACTTGTTCATGTTACTACTGATAAACTATAAATTACATGCAGAAAAGGTTCATCCCCTTCTTGGTCTCCACAAGGGCATTCTTCTGCTATAGAAGACTTTGTTTTTTCTGGGAAACCTATGCCCCAGCTTTCCTCTTAGCCAGGTCATCACTGTGGCAAATGCACTGCCCACCTTTTTATTCAATGCAGTTGATGTCAGAGTTTCCAGTTAGTAAAAGAGCTGCCCCCTCAAGAAGGGCTTCACTCTGTTGCCACAGAGAAGTCAGCAGGAACATCTGGAGCACCCTGGGATATCCTGGACTGCTGCATGGTGCCAGCAGATGTGACAAACTCCTCTGATGTGTCACCAAAAAGCCATCAAGAGTAATCTAGAGGAATCTCAAATAGAATCAGATGCTTCTGACTGGACAACTGCATCAAGCCCAAAGATTCAGGTACTATCCACTACAAATAAATAAAGTTTAAAGGGATGGTCTAACAAAGAGTGCTCAGGGCGCAAACTGAATTCAAACAACAGTAAATAAACTAGGCTCTTCCAAAGTTTAAAAGTTGCCTGGCCTATGGGACATGCAGGTGAGGTAGCAGCAGCACACCTGATGGGCTGCTAGCCCAGGCCATTTATGCAGCTACCACGACACTGTAGATCCCCTCACACTCAAGCCAAGCAAGTCCTGTCAGGAAGCAAGGGCTGAGAACTTGGAATGCCTTGTGCAAAAGGGTACATCAACGCTGCAGTGACTGCACCAGGTCACCTGTCAGTCAGGAGCATGGCATCACACAGTGCCATGCTGCAGAGCAATGCATGAGCCCGCAGCGTGACAGATGCCCCCAGGGAGCAGCACAGCTCCCTTGGCTCCTTCAGCCACCAAGGACACACAGGGGTGCTGCGCCACAGCTGCCGCATCCCTCATATGTTTTCATGCAGTTTTCCACCCATTCTCTACTTCTTTGTTTTTATTGCTCAGGGGTTTGATCTTTCCAAGCATTGGGGCTATCTGACTTTTGCGGCACTGCTCACAAGACCTTGTCATATAACTCATTGACAAAGCAGACGAGAAGACAGTTTCTTTTCACGGTTCTTAATTTTTTCTTTATTGTAGTCAAGACATTGCAGGAATCTAATCCTGAGTGGCAAAATATGCCCACAGCCACAAGGTAAACATCAATGTAAAAGAAAAGAGATGCTTGTAATTTCCTCCTGCAGTTCAGCTGTGGGGCTTGTACCTCGCAGCAAGCTTTCAAAGATGTGTTCTAAAATCTCTAAAACCACAACAGCTTTCCTGTTAGTGCAACAGGTTTTCAGTAAAGACCATCTCAGAAACAAGGTGCCAGTCTTCACAGGAGGAGATATAAGTTGGGAGAGGGGTACAGTTGTCAGACTTGCGAATAAACTCCTCAATACTTGTGTTGATTTTTAGATTTAAAATATCTTTTCAGTGCTGGGAATGACCTGGACTTACAGGAAGAGAGGTCTTGTCTCTGCTAGGTTTTTCCATTAGGAAGCTCTCTGCATCTCAGCACAACCCTGTCTTTTGTATTTTATGATGCGAAGGACAACAGCTTGGGAAGAACAGCTGACGCCTGAGCTGAAGGAAAGCTACGTACACAGGGCCAAGGGAAAAAAAAGCGCCTGGAATGAAAGAAGAACCACCTGCCAGAAAAATAAAGGAGTAGGTGGGGAGACCTGGAGAGAGCAAGCCTGTGGGAACAGTGAGTGACCTGAGTTAATAGGGAGCGTGGGGGAGGAGTGGGCAGTGAGCAATTGCTCTTGTGTTCAAAATCCTAGTGACGGGATGAGTCAGAGACTCTGATTGAATTTTGCCTTCACTACACCCACAAACTGGTTATTATAAGGCTTAGGGGAGCATGAATTGGTGCAGCAACAAAAACTACACAGTGAATTGATGGGTATATGAAGCACCCCCAAGTGCCCGAAAATCAAAAAAACATCTGCCAAACACCATGCCCTTTCCTACAAGGTTTCCTGTGGCTCTAACTAATCTGCCTGGCTGCTCTTCTTCATGTAAATAGACTTAGACTGATAACTGAGCAGCAGCTGCATCTGACATGAAGGGGTATGGCAGACTATCTAGGAATGCTCTTTGCAAGTCTCTTCTGGAAGGAGTAAGCTCTAAGAGTTAACTCAACCCAGCAAGACAACTGCCCAGGAATTCCTAAATACTCCTTTAGTTCTGCAGGATAACATGATTCAGAGAACAAGAAGACAGATTTGTATTACCTCCTTCTGCGACTGTTCTTTAACTGCTTTTGCTTTCAACCATTTCTGCTCCTAGTGCTCATCCTCCTCCTCAGGCCAGGAGCCAGGTGACATGCTCCGCAAGTTCTGACACACCGAAACCAACGGTGGGAACTGCTGGTAACACCCACTCACTCACATCGGGCAGCCCTAACAGGCCAGAGGAGGCACAAGCTGTCATGACAGCTCCTGCTCACAAAAACCATCTGCTCTGACCAAGAGGCTTTGCCACTGAACTGCATCACAGGGAAAAGGCGAGTTCCCATGCCTTCAGACAGGCTGGGTAACTCAGTGACCAGGTAGCCAACCAGGCTCTCCTTTTAGACTGGAACTTAAGTTAAAACAAGGTGCATAGTTTTAAAATCTGGCAGGTCAGGCGGTGACAGGTGATATCAGTAATAGCGATGGCAGCTTTGTGCTCTCTGTGCTGCTGCTGAGAGACAAATGGGGAAACAAAACATGGTCTTGAAGGAGACAACCAGCTTTTTTAACAAGAACTTTCTCAAGAACTTCAGCTGGTTCAACTTCTCTGCTTTTTGTAGCTCCAGTCTGAGGGCAGAGACACGGGCAGCAGGTTAGGACTTGCTCCTCTAGATGACTTGATGACTAGTGCCCCTCTGCCACAGATGCCAGCCCTCGGCTCAGCCCTGGCAGTTCACCGGGGTTCCTGTGGCTTAAGCACCACAGGCAGCTGGAATGAGCTGTGTCTCCAGACTTTGCTCTGAGATAGATGAGAAATGTCCCTCTCAGAAGAGAGACAAACCCTAGCGAGGAGCACAGTACCCTCTGCAACAAGCAAACAGCCACAGCCTTTAAATAAAAATTTATTAAAGAAAAAATTAAACAACCCACAAAACTAAACACTGCGTAACACAACAGCTAAAAGCTTATTGCAGTTTTTCTCCTAATCAACTTAAGGCAGGTTCATGGATTTTTAGGTCTGTCAGTCCAGTAGTTCAGCTGCTTCATTTTTAATCTTACCTTCCTTTTAACCCTCCAAAGCCAGAAGAGAGACAGCTGCATGAATAGACAGGAGGGAAACAAACAGGAAAAAGGAAGTGTTCAAGGAACTTGTGCCTCCTGGGAAGGCTTCAGGAGAACACTCCAAAATACAAGGGTTTTTTTCAGAAAACAAACAAGAGCAAGTTATTGAACACACAGGAACTACTAAAGAGTCCTTAAACTCAGAGATAAGGGAGGGGGTCTTCAAAAAGAGACTGCCCCTTCTTAAACCTCCTTTATCTCAATTTATGAGATGGTGCTGCCTAAATTCATAGTTTCATCTTATATTTAACACAGTTTTTCCCTTTCCTTTGGATCAACTCAAGTTGCATGCCTGCATGATCACCTGAACAGAGATAAAAATGGGGAGCTAGCTGTGATAGGACACAGGCCTGGATGTAACCCTCTCTTTTTAGCAGCTGCTCACAGTTGCATAGGTTTGGTATAAGGTGAAATATAGTCTCAGGAAATAGGATGATATCATTTTGTGTACCACGTGACTTGCACTTTATTCTGAGCACAAAAATTGCCACAGCCCAAAAAAGAAGGGCCTTTGGGAACTATACCTGTCCTGGGAACACTAATTTCACAAAGCAAATTTAAAGCAATGAGCCTTCTCTCATGAGGCTTCCATTTATCTCACTGGGGAGAAGCATGCCCCTTACAGAGAGAAGTCAGTGGGAAAAAACCCATCTAGATTCATCCTTAGGACAATGCACAGGAGATTGTCTTCTGCTTTTCCAGGACAAGAACTGGGAGCATACATGAGACAAGGAGGTTTGGAAAGAATAACAGAAGTTGGTTTCCACGCAATACGTAATAAAGTAGTGCAAGTCCTTACTGTGGCATGCTGTGGGTGCTGGAGGTGTACATGGTGCAAAAAACGCAGGACAAATCCAGAGGTCACTGATGGTCACTGAGAGCTATTAGGTACAAGCATACCATGCCTGGCTCTTGCTGTTTCTGGACAACTCATCACTAGAAGTCAGCAGAGCACTCCAAGAAGCCATTGCATGTTTACACACCACCTCTGAGACATCTACTACTGGCCATTATTGGGTCACTGGGCTAAATGGGGCTGTGGTCTGCCCCAGGTGGCCATTGATATTCTGAATATAGAAGGAGCCTACAGAGTTAATTCTCAGTCATCTAAAACTGGCCTTGATTGACACTTTCTCTTCATGCCCACACTTTGCAGCAACTTAGACACACAAAAGCTTCTGCCAGGCAGTGTTCTCAGACTACCTGGAGTTTATTGGACTTTTTACAAGAAAAAAAAAAAAAAGAAGTGGATGAAAAAGCAAGTTATTGCTCTGCAGGAAAAGTGAGATCTGGATTCTTCATCCTCCACTGGAAGGTTTCATCCTGCAACTTCTACATGCCCAGAGCCCACAGCTACTAAAAAGGTCAGTCTATACCCTCACATTCTGCTGAAATTGGGTCACTGTGCAGCAAAGCAGGCAAAATTCATGGGCCCAGAAGGTATAAGCCACTCTTGCCCAGGAGTGTCGCCCATTTCAGTCATTTTTTCCCACCAGCTGTAGACACAGTCCTTGAACTCACCTTGCCTTCGAACAGTGTCACACCACATAACCGGGAGATGAGCAGAAATTCAGCCCCACTAGGACACTATAAACACCCATTTAGATACTTTCTAGTATAGACAAAACTAGCCAATCCCCTTTCCATGTCCATCTATAGTCTGCCCAAAACACTTCACCTACCAAATGCGAGCAGGCATTACCTACTTTAAAGCGTGAGATGATCCTGAGTCCCTGACATTTGTAAAACATTTAGACCCACAAAAGAAATCCTTTGCAGGAAGGCAAATGAGTACCTACTGCCTCTTGCTCTGAGCTCACTACAAACAGCCTGCTCACTTTACAAATACTTTTTTCCCCCCCTTTTCCTAAATAAAGCTAAGGCCATCTTAAACAGATTATTTTCAAGTCCAGATATTTCAGCAGAGTGGATGTACCTACAATTTTCTTTTTTTTTTCCCTGCAACCCTTTTATCTTGGTAAGCAGGTCTCTGTGTACAGCTTCCAATTACTTGTTATTCTGTGGTGCCAAATGAGACCAGATAGGCATATTCTTAAAAGGCTTTCATGAAAATGCAAATGAACAGTTCACAGTAGTCTGCTGGCTCAATAAATAGAGGAGTGTGAAGTGTTTAGACACTAGTAAATAGATAAAAAGTACAGAAAAAGTTATCTGTAGCCCTAAAGAAGCTTTCACTTCCTTGTTTCCACCATAAAACTTGCAATGACAGTATCTTTAAGATACCTTCTCTGTTATCTGTGTTAGCTAAGACAACATATCCTTCTAGTAGACAAACTGCAGAAAGAGTATAAATCTGAGCCAAGAAATAACATCAGGGTTGAAAATCCATTCTTGCCTGTGAACACAAGAGTTAACTCTCAGCAAAATGCACATGATCATATTTTATCTGCCAAGCTTTTCCCCTTCCCCCCTTCTAAACATCACCATTCATTTTAATGTGTGTGTTTTTACATTCCAGCTCAAACACAGCAAAGTGTTGTGCGTTCTTGTTCGCACACATTATGTTACATATTAGTACTCTTTTGAAAGGATTTTGTTCTTCACTACTAGCAGGACAAGAAAGCCTTGAAAGCAAGTTTGCTTATAGTGTCCAACTTGAGGGATCTAAATGTGATACATTGTTAGATAGCCACGTTCTTCACTTTTAAATTAAGCTACTTAAAGCCGGGCAGAGGTATAAAAATATAAATGACGAAGTTTCTGAAACTAAAACTTTCCTGTTAGGCAGGTCACTTGACCAACCCTTTCAAAGGCATCTCAAGGGGAGCCTGTAAGAGCTCCAAAAAGGTTTCAGGAGGGTTTAAGGCAGCAGACAAGGCTCTGGCAGTGCTTCCTCAGCACCCTGTATCTTGCCACCCACTATCAGAGCTCAGGGCCTTGTCATGAAAGTTCCCCTTCGTTCACCTCAAGCACAGTCAACCGGATTAGCCCGGAGACACTTTCATCCTCACATTAAGCTCTGCAAGGTCACTTGCCTGGTACAGTTTTGGGTGTCCCTGTGTGGCCATGCTGGCTGGCCAGGTCCCGCGGGGCTTCAGCAGGACAGAACCCCATTGCTGGAGGCAATGTGGCCAGCCAACAGGCAGGCATCTGTCCGACTGCTGCATCCATCATGCACCGGCTGACGATGGTGATGATCCACCTGCACTCTAACACTCCAGAAATGCCCTGTTGAGAAAAGACTCGTCTCTGTCCTTCACCAAAGAGGGAGAAACAAATGCAGAGCTGCATTTCAGAAGCCCAAGCAGCAGAACCTGGCTCAAAACCAGAAAGTTTCTGGCCTGAATCTGACCCAGGCTCATTAGTCTTTAGCTATTTCTGTCTAGCCTGGAGCACCTCACAGATGAAGGATACTCAGAGCCCAGTCAGTCTTCAACACGGAGCATTTTGGATCCTCAAAACTGTAATCGGCCCAGTGGGTTGCTGTTGCAACTTTTGCTGGGTTTAAAGTCAAGTATTGCACGGACAGGTATCGGGAGCCAAAAATTCTTTGAGTCAAAAGCAAACAAGGTTCATTAAATTCTGTTGACCTTTTACTTGGAACCACTGGACCTACAAATATACTTCTTTAATACAGGAAAATTTTGATTCTGATGCAACTATATTACTCCAGAAGCCCAGCCTAAGGCCACAGCACTGTCACCGGCAGAAGTAACCCAGTGCTCTGTTAGCGCCACACAGTCCCTCTCCCTTCGGCAGCAACTACAGCAACAATTTAGGTTCCCAACCTGGTGCACTGCACAATCACAGAGACAGGAATGGGAGCACAAAGGAGCACATTGCACAGAATAAAGGCAGGTGTCCCTGGCTGGGATTATACCCCTCAGTCTCAAAGCCAGATTTTGCTAGCTTAGAAAAATCCTAAAGCTACAGACAAAGTCAGTGTGAAGATAGTCACAGGTTATTTGAAAGTTGAAAAGGTCCTTTGGATGTCATCTGGTCTAACCCTCTGCTCACTCAAGGTCACCCAGAGGCAACTGTCCCAGGACCATATCCCAGACAGTTTTTGAGTATGTCCAAGGATTGAGAATCCACAACCCCTCTGGGTAGCCTGTGCCAGCACTTGTTGTGCAGTGGCAAATTGTTCCCTGATGTTCAGGGGGAGCCTCCAGTGCTTCACTTTGTGCCCCCTGCCTCTTGTCCTGTCACTGGGCAGCACTGAACAGAAACTGGCTCTGCCTTCTCTGCACCCTCCCTGCAGGTATTTATATACACTGACGGGAGCTGCCTGAGCTCAGTTTCTCCAGGCTGAACAGTCTCAGTTCGATCAGCCTTTTCCCATGGGAGAAATGCTTCAGTCTCTTCACCACCTTTGTGACCCTTCGCTGGACTCTCTCCTGTAGCTTCATACTGGTGCTCTGGCAGCCTGATTCAGCTGGCAGATACTGACACCATGCTCCCTTGTATGCCCTGGAAATCTGGAAAGAAGATGACATGCAGGGGAGCATATGTCCCTACCCAAAACAGGAGCTCTTTTGATCAATCAGTGTGTAAAGGAGAGTCTGTCTCAGAGTGCTGTATCTTGTGTTTGACCGAGTTCTTAGGGTGCAGCTGTTAACTACCAGGCACCACCTAAATGTAACATAACTCCATCACAGACTAAAAAAATTTTCTGTCTTCCCTAGGTAGATGTTATTCAAAAAGACTCAACATACTCTTTCCAATTTATTTTTGCAGCAGGTACACCAAATCAAGACAGTTTAAAGGTTAAGTCTCCAAAGCTCTAGATGCTATGTAAATAAATGCTAAATAATTGCCTGCATTAAATTGTGGTTCAATGTCCAGCAAGGAAAACAGCTCTTGTGTTTTTTTAATTAAATTTTGATTTTATCTATAATTCTAGACTGTTCTGTTTGTTTATTTACATGAAAAGTTATCCCGCTTGTTAAGTGCCAAAGCCTTACTCTGAAACTGTATGATTAACACCAGTATTTCCAAAAGCTACGCATCAAATAGGTTTATTTGACTAATGACCTAAGTCCCTCAACCAGCAATATACACAAACTAAGCTAACCAAGCACATTCTTGCTGTACATACGTCGATTTACAAACACTCTTCCAAATAACTGAGATAACAGCTGTGAGAGCACCAGTCAATAGACCCCAGAGCCATGCACTCGCAGTGATCCCTGACAGCTTCCTGTGCACTGCGGGGTCAGGTAACACACCAAAGAGAACAGCTCCCACTCATGCTTGGAGGCAAGAAGCTGCAGTTGAAGACACTGTCATCCCACTATCGCATCTCCCTCTGCAGGCAGCAGGGCTGGCAGGAAGAAACCCATACCTCCACCTCTGCTGCTTCAAGCCACAATCTGGCTTCTGAGTATAATCCTGTCTTTATCCACAATTTAACCCATTAAACCCACCTAGAAGACACAAGATGGAAGGCACAGGTGCATGCTCCCTTCTGCCATCTGGGAAGAGGGTAATGATGGGCAGTGAGACAGAAGTAGCACCACTTCAGCCACCAGAACTGGGCTAGAGTGGGCTGGACCTCAGGGCAGATGTCCTCCCACACTAGGACAAAACACATCTGCTTGCTTTAACTGCATTTTTCACATGGTTTTTGACTTCTCTGCACCAAGCAATGATGCTGGTTGTCACCAAGTTATCTGCTGTGATGCCTCAGGATTTCTCTTCGTGGTATTATTAGCTTAGTCTGTGACTCCAGTTTTTATTTGCAACAGAAGTCTGAACAAAAGTCTCCGGCCTGAATAGCTGGTACCTCCACTGCGAGCACCCAGTGCTACCAGGTACAGCAATGCTGTCCTTGGGCATCAAGGACAGGTGCATCACTGCTTTGACCAGGATGATGCAGCGGCAGCAGATCCACCTCCCTGCCAGCCCAGGGGTGACCGAGCTCTGCTGCCTGCCTCCAGCCTCCCAGCCACATCCCTGAGTCTTTACAATAGATAAAAATAGTACATTAAAAAAACCCCCCAACATTCTACTGACCTGCTTATTTTTCATAAAAGCAGAGCATTGCTCACTTGCTGCAGACACTAGTCTGCCTGTTTAAAAAAAATTATCCCATTGGCAGACAACCAGTACACAAGAACATCTACAAAGAAGCTGTTACAGTTTATCGTGCAGTAATCCATGGATTAAGGTCATTAATAGCACTCGATGACATACTGCCACAACTCCAAAGGTGCTCTTCTGGCTTACAGGACATACAGGATATAACCCCCTCGTGAACATTTTCCCTGAGATTCTTTCTTCTAAATCTTCAAAAGCAGAGAAGAAATGAGAAAAAACAGAAGGAATGTATCTAGCACAGTATCTTGCATTGCATAAACAAAAGTTATAATGAAAATAAACAACCCTGAATTTTATTCTCTTTCGCACTGATGTTTTCACAGTAATAGAGTTCTTGGTAACTGAAATTTTGATCCTCAGAGCTAAATTTAAGAAGCAAGTCAAGACATTCTTCCATGCCCAGAAGATAAAGCCACAACTAAAACTTTCAAAATAAAATCTGCAATGCTCAATTCTATCCTTTAATTATTTATATGAAATCAGCTTTTTCCTTCTGTTGACACGAAAACATAAATGTATCATCATGGAAAACACTGTGTACTCCTCAAATCCCACAGGGTCATTAATCTTCATTAATGCAGTACAAGAAGCATTCTCACAGAACCTTTAAAACAATTTTCCAAAGTGTGCCTGATGTTATTAGGCAATCAGAAGCTGATGACCTTATAATATAATTGCTAAATATCCTCCGAAGGAGAGAATCCCTTCACTCTGTTCTAAACTTATGCTCCTATCTGCATTATCCATACATGTAATTACCAATGCTATTAATCTATCTGAGTCTTCAACACCAAGGGTAAACAATCCGTTGTGTCAAAACTGAAGTAATGGATAGACTTTTCTTGTTTCTGTTGGTCTAAATGAAAGAATCTTTCCATATCATTTGTTTCATTAGGACTCTGGGAATGGCCTAGTACTGTGCCACTGTGTATTTTCATTTGCCATGAAACAATTATAATTCATAAAACGTACTCAGGAGAATACAATAGTCCTACCAGTTGGAAGCAATCCTGTATCCCACAGTCATATATAATTTTTGTAAACAACACAGTGACATTTGGAAAGAAAACCCTTAGAAGGAAATCTTAAAAACTTAAATAAACAATATGACAAACAACATTTTTTTTAACATACATCTTACCAAGAACAAATCACTTTCTGATTAGCCTGGTTTAGTTGTAACTCATTATTTCACACTTTGCTTTCAGTACAATGTATTAGCATTTTCACTACACATGCAGTTTCTTTTTCTTACCTTTAAGGAATCAAAGCAGGCAATAACTCTTCCATTTTCAACCTGGCAACTTTTAGGGGGGTGTGCAAATTTGCATTCTTCATCAGACCGTGAACAAGTTCCCCTCTGAAACTGCCTGCACACTTCTAATGTCAGCCATTTTGTGTCTCTTACAGGAGTAACATTCAAAGCCATGATGAGAAGTTGATTTTGAACTTGTAAGTTGCTGTCCAGTGAATTATGCTGCAGAAATTTCTAAAACGAATGATGAAGGAAAGGGAGAGGAGAAACAAAGAGATCAGAAAAAAATAACTTTGATTCCAATTGAAAAGAAAGTTAAAAAAACAAAAACCAAAACTGTGTGGAACGGTTAATGATGTCCAACACACACAAAGCAGAATAAGCAGAGAAAGTTTATCAGCAAGCAGTCACTCATCAATCATTAAGTCCCACTTGTAGACTTTTGGCTGGGAAAATGCATGCTCAGACGCATTTCTGTCTGTAAAACACGTGGGTTTGTTGATTGTAATCACGGATGCACCAGTTTTAAGCCAAGGTCCATCAATGCAATGGCACTCCTTGATAGAATAGCAGTTCTCTGATGGTTGCTTGCCGGTATTGATTACACGAGAAGAGCAATGCAGTCATTTGTTCATGTCCCAGGAATAATAATAATTCTTCTTTTTCTGCTTTCAGTTTCCCATCAACTAATTGGCAAATAGAGACAGCTGAGGTATCTTCTGCCAGGTGTAAGGTGAAGGCAATGTCTGGCTGGCAAAGATGGGATTTTGAGAACACAGGCGTAGCAGTCCTCGCTCATAAAAGTGACTTGGCAAAGGCACTTTTTAAGTCACTGACCTGACAAAACAAATACAGCATCAGTTCACGTGCAACTCATTCAAATCAACATTACGAAACCTATCATCCTTTTTTATCAGATTATAAACATACAGCCAATGCTCACTTGTATTCCTTTTTAAAAACAAAAACAAACAAACAAAAACACACAAAAAAGTATCTTCCTTCATGAAGTTACATGAGACAAGGGAATAACCAGTTGAAAAACGTACTGCAGTAATATTCTAGGCAGCAATCCAAAAGTTGGGAATGATTTAAATAGATGAATGTGGCAGACACAATAATTAGGCACGCTGGTTGTGAAACAATTCAATCTAAACTGCTTAGTCTCCAAAACAATATACAAGAACCCGTTTCCATTAATTTATCACTTGACCATTTAGACTGTACATTATAAGTTGTTACTCATTACTTGTTCTTCCTTAGAAAAGGGTATTCTGTTCATATTTCTTGCCTCTCCCTCTATTTCTCAAGGGAGAAAACAAAACAAAACAAAAAATTGTCATTCCAAAATTTCAGGGAAAAAATCTTCCATATGCAGACAATAGAGTTAGTCTCTCCATTAATCCAGAGGCTGTTTCATAAAGGCTTCAGGAAAGGGCTCACCACTAAGGCCATCATCCTCTACTGAGTCCTTTAAAATATGAAGCAGTCTTTATCTAAATATTCCCTTGATTTAACTAGATTTTGTGTATCTTTACAAATAAATCATTCAGCATCAAAACTTAAGACTTAAATATGGCACTTAAGCCATTTGGGGGCTATAAAATACTCTAGGGATCTGAAAATCAAAGGGTTAGATATTATAAATATTTTTAATCACTAACTATATTTTATATGCAGACAGTGAAGTCATGGACATGATGTTTCCATCTATTTAGCTTCAAAGGAACACAACTTTTACTTTGCAGATACCAGCCAGAAACAGTTGATGGATTATTTTTGTGCAAGAAAAAAAGAAAGGGGGAAGGACTGAAATAAGTGAGATTTTAAAATGAATCAATAAAAATAGCTCTAAAAACACTGTCAGCTTTTCCAATGCAGAATAATTACCACTGTGCTTGGATTCATCTGTCTTGAATTCAGTATTGTTAGTAATGTGAGTAAGAATTACTCAGTTTCAGGATCAAATCCCAGTTCTGACTTTTAGGTCTTCACATTGTCTATTACTCAGCAAAGCTACCAGAAAGGTTTTACTATGTGACCAATACTTCCAGCAAAACTCGCTACTGCTAGCATGAATAAAGGAAATGCAAAGCTAAATGCTCAAAAAATCAGTTTCAAGTGCAACATGCAATAAGATGGGTCTGGATGACACTCATCTAGCTTTACCTAGTCATAAAGAATAATGAGGTGCAAAAGAATTAGTACCTTTTTAAATAATTCTATGCAATTACAGTACAGTACATGAATTAAAAATTCCTCTAATTAAATATTCCATCGATGTTGTTCAACAGCATTGATGAAGAGTGAGATTAAGCTGAACACATAGAAAGAGGTGAGAAAATACTTCTAACTGATGAAAAGGAAAGAGAGGAGGAAAACCAAAGAGAGCCTCTTCACAAGAGCCTGTTGAGCTGATAGCTTGTTGGGCTGATGATTTAGCTGGCTAAATGTAAAAGAGGAAATACTCTCCCTGAAGCCACACATTCCAATTCAGAAATGTCAGTAATGGTTTTCAGTAATAGATGCAGGAGACAGACTGAAATTTTGAAAAAGGGTAAATGTTATACAGCACACTGCTGAAAGTCACAAGTAGTAATATACTGCAGGGCTACATACCACTAAAACTGACAAAGTTGTTTCTGAAGTAGTAGGTGTTAAGACTGAAAAAAAACAGACATCGCACATGGCAGCAAAGCAAACAGCACACAATATAGAAACGGCAGTAGGCATGGTTTTTAAAAAAAATGTGCACAGCAGAATCACATAGGAGGTTCATGAGACTGCAGCAAGAATTCATATCAAAAAGCATTTGGGGGTGGAGGGTAGAAGAGTGAAGTACACTGTCATCCTATTTCTTATATTCTTGCTACATGAAGATTTTTCTAAAGAAAGGGAAGCGTGAAAAGGTCATCTCAAAAATCCATGTCTTGTCAAACATAACAGCACTATCTGATTTCAAGAGTCATCAAGTGCTTCAGGAGTTTCTACTGGTGAAAGCTTAGGAGACAGAACTGAGACCTTTCTGAATGAGGCCATGCCTTCAGCAGGAGGAAAGTGCAAACATGATGAGGACAGAATAATTTGGAGTGCTTCATGCCTAGCACTTTTACATGACCTACACATTCACGACCACATCCTAAGCAGCTGTCATACCTCCTTTGCCTATCACCTGCACCAGGAAGAGATGGCACCTTGAAAGCCTGAACATGAGGGAAACAAAACAGGGAGAAGGGAGAGAAAAGACAAACTGGGGAAAGTAAGTTATGGGAGGGGCCAAGGAAAGTAAAATGCAAGATATGGGGAAAGTGCTCAAGAAAAGGAAAAAATGGGAGAGGAAGGTAGGAAAAGGAAATAGCTGGTTGTGGAATAGAAAGCAAGGTAGAGACTTCACGAATTAAGGAAATTAATAAAAAAGAAGATGGGTATGGAAGAAAGATGAAGGAATGATGTGAACGCTAGGGGAGAGCAGGGCAAGAAGGAATTTCAGAAGGAAAGCAGAAGAGGCTTACAGGAGAAAATCCAGCAGTTTGGGCAAACAGGGAAGTAAATGAGGGGAAAGAAAATGGGATGTACATAAGAAAATGTAATAATAATCCTCAATAAAATGCTTCCCAGGTCACAGGCCATTACTAACATGACAGCTTACCCTGACCTTGTCTGTTGCAAAACTCACCCACCAGGGCCTCCAGCAGAAGAGAACTCTGCTCTTCCTTCCACCCCTTCTGTTTATGTCCCAGCATATCAGCCAAAGTTAGCTGTCCTGCCAAAACCAACAGGACCTCACCAGCCTAGAGCTCTAAGTACTAACACTGTTCCTTATCCAGGCAAAAGGTTTGCTTTTTTATTTGTTTAGGGGTTTTGTTTAGTTGTTCTGTTGCTATTATCATTAACATCTCAACTCAAGACCTGTAGCTAAACAAACTAGCAAAACTCACACACCGACAACTGAGATACAAAATGCTCTTACAAAACTGAGGAAAGTACTCAACATAAGTATAAAAGAAAAAGTTTTGTTTTGTTTTTTTACAACCATCAATTACTGTTTATTTTCAGTATCTCACACACTTGGATCAATGGAACTGATCATGAATGCACACTTACAAATGCAGCTTTTTGTATGCTAAGTGAAATAAATTCATGGACATATACCTGTGAAAACGACCTAGCTTTAGATCCTTCTTTTCAGATAAGCCTCACTTCCCTTTTGCAGAAAGCTAGCAAGGCACAGAGGAGTAGGAGGCTTCTGTCATGGTTAAAAAAATCCCTTTAAATTATTAAACTAAACAAAGCATACAGACACTAGGAGGCCCCAGAAAAAGTTCTCATTCTGAGGAAGGAGGCAGCCAGCAACTTTAAGAATTGCAAATGAGCACAAGGCCCTGCCCTATTACAATCCAGCTGGATCTCTCAGCTGGGAAATAGGGGCTCTTGCTATCTACAAAATATGGGGTGCTCTGGTACAGCAGTTTTGCTTATCAGACAGATTATGTCGCAGTGGATTATGTAGTATCTGTCTAACGAAGAAGGTGAGACTTCCTGGACATGCTGTATTCATGTTTCAGTAGGTAACATGCAGTAATGAGCAAAGACCTCACTTTCAAAAAGTCAACTCTGCGGTCGATGACTTCCAGTAAAGGAGCAGAGTCCTCTTCATGGTCCCACCACAGAGCTCTAGTGGAATCACTAGGTTAACTCAAAAGGTGTTAAGTTTTACATTTTTTGAGATTTAGGCACTCTGTATCACTATTCATCATGCTAAAATCTTCAGTAAGAGGTGTCAACAGTGGGGCTCAATTTCTTGCTCCTACTGTCAAATTTCATCAACATGATCCATCTATTTCTTCTATAAATACACCAGAAACTCAAGAATTAAAAAGCTAGAAAACCCTCAGTTATACCTAAGAGGGACTATACAGTTTGAAGTAAATAAACTCTTCTTTCCAAGCAAGCCAGAAGAGATGTGCTAAATATACTCAGCTTTAAAAGTTTGATCATTTACAATTATCTGTCTTAAATATATGGAAATAAAGAGAAAAAACCAAACAACTATCTCCAGGTGCCTTGGGACATCCAAAACCAAGGATTAACCAACGTGCCTCTCTCTACAGGTGCATCTTCAGACTACTAACAAGAATTGTATTCCTTTAAAAAGCTGCTGCACCTTCAGTGGTTGACTATATTTCCAAAGGGAACTTGCTTTGCATTTCACTATGTTTATAGACAAAACCCAGTGGAAAGATTCTCTGCCTAAGTTTAACATGTAGGAATCCTTCTATAACCAGATCAAGTTAAGATACATTTGAAGGCTGACATCTACTGAACCCCCACCTTTAGAGCAAGGAACAGTCATCCAAATCCCACTAAGTCATACCTCTTGTTTGCAGCTGCACAGTGGACTCCACTTGCAAAGCACTCAGGGCACAGCCATATATTTAGGAGACACTGGCAGGTACTTTGATCTACAAGATGGTGAGACTTTCCTTCAGTTTTTCAAATAAACCTCATTTTTACACTCTTGAATGTCTTTTTTCTCCCCCATTGTTTGTGCTTTAAATAGCATTCAAGGCATTGAAACAGAAGAGAAGCTGCACACCAAAGGACAGCTCCAACCCTTACAAGCACACTCCACTGTTGCTTTAAATTCCAGCTACCTCCCATTTCCTCGACTCCACTGCGCAGTTTTCTCCTGCCCTCCCTCAGACTCCCTTCAGAGCAGAGCAAGGTTGCAGTTTAATCCCAGGCTAAAGCTGGATCTGTTATGATCTGCCTCATCAGGTGCAGAATAAAGCCAACACAGCAGCATAAGGCCCCCTGCATCACATGTGATGACCAACTCAACATATACACGGCCACATGCTCGTGCCCCACACCTGAACAAGTAAAGAGCAGAGCAGGCATGACAGGACACCCTCCCTGCAGCTGGACTGGCTCCTCTCTGCAAGCTCCTTTACCTAGAATGTTGCATCCCAGAGGACATGCTCCCTGTACCTGGAAAGCAAGGCTGGCTCCCAGGGGTCATAGGCTAATTTAAACCTCACTGTGCAAAATCCTCCACTAGCCAACAGGGAGAGGATCTTCCATCAAAATATGCTAACATGAATACAATAAGAAAGTAATTTTATGGACAAAAAAAGTGACAGTCAGCATGTCTCTTGATCACATTTGAATATATTACATCTTAAAGAAAGAGCATACAAGAGATTTTTGTATGGTGTATAGGCTTTTCTCATTCCATCAGCTTTCCAGACTAGAAAACAGGACCAGAAGCGATGCAATAGCACAGAGGTATCATTTATCAGTGAGTACTAAGCCAGCTTTGTGTTCTTCTCTTTAAATCAACTTCTAATATTCATATTTTTTATATGTACCCTAATACTAGGTATCTAGTAAGACTGGACAATATACGGTAGAGTTTAGTAGTGTCTTTGCATAGTTCTGCAAAAAGACAGCATTAAAACCAGAATCGGGCTTCTGGCTCTTCTCCGAACTGTCGTGAAGTCACAAAAAATAATATTCCCTAAATTCAAGAAACAAGAGAAAACAGGACAGATTTCCATGGAACATCATCTGTTCTTTGATGGCAAATACGAATGGAAAACCTGTCTGTCACCATAGCATTTTTTAAGAAAAAACACTCAATTATAGTAGAACACGATGAATGTGTTTTCTTCTACAAATTTCAAATTAAACTTATGAACATGTCTTTAATCACTGTCAGGGGTTCTTCCACTTTAAGATGTTAAACACCTTCCATTTGGCATGAAGCAAACCAGTATTGCTCAAACAAGAAGAAGCCAGAACTGTCCTATCAGAGAACCTGCCCATTGGTTTGATCAGGTGGCTGGGAGCCAAAAATACTAAAATTCTAATCCTGGTTCATGTATTAATTTGACAGAAACCCAGATGAAGTCAGAAGTGTCTGATTTACAAAAGAACCATTATTTATTTTGTTTGCATGACTTGGAGATTAACTATTCCAACATCTCTCTTTGCCTGTTATACAACCAGAGACGCCTACTTGTGAACTGTAATTCAGATGAACATTTTACTCACAGACAATCCTAACTACTTCAGTTAAGCCGACAGAAGTCCAGGGACAGACTAGAAAACACCAGTCTGTTTTATTTAAACTGAGTATGACCTTCAAATCAGTTTTGCTAAATGAGCCATATTTTCCTTGTCAAGATCACTAATGTGCCAGGTTCAGGCTTTTTAGTATGTCCCACGCTCTTTACAGTATGGCAATGAGCTTCTTGTTAAAACCTGCCGGTTCACTTTGAAGCTGGCTTTACAATATAATAACACTAATGTCCTTTGTCCCTGGGGAAGCAGGTGAGGAGGAAGGTGACTGTGAAACAACAGATACAGCCTGGGACCTTTTCAGCAATCCACTATACTACTTTGTTAATGGACCATGAAATATTTCTGTGCAACTTTAGGTCTGTAAATAACTGGAGCCCACAAGAGTATTTTCTAACATCAAAGTGCTTCGAAGTCATGATGAAAAAACTAATGCATATTATGCTTCAGTTAAAATGCAATTGCAGAAAACAGTTTTTCTTCTTCTAGCAAACTTTTTTTCTTTTAGTCTGATCTTCATCCTACTCCACTTTACCTTCTCCTCTCTTTGTACCTTCTTTCATAGCCTGTAACTTAAACACTTTCTGTTCCCAAGTCCAAATTAACCTGATTTTATCCTCTAGGTGTATGAATTTCATACACAGAATTCTGTTCCCACCTTGACAAAAGGGCAAAAGCAATTTCTGTTTCTGTGCCTCAGCGAGCAGAGTTAATCATCCCCGGCAGCAATGACGTTATCACTTGGCCTCTTGTGGACACAAGTGTTTTGCTTTTGGCAGAGTGCAGCACATAATAGCTATTAATCAAACCAAATTCCCCAGGAAAGGGTACCCCAGTGCATTAGGAGGTTCTACCCACACCTAGCTGCAGACATGCATTGTATTTATTTTTTTTTAGGACTGTAAAATATTTATAGAAAAGTGTGGTTATGTACTGTGAAATTTTTATAGACTGGAATGGAGGGAATGCATGATCAAATGTTTTTTCTCACCTGCCAAAGGACCGATAACATGCTGTTACACAGGAGCACAATTTAAAAGAGCTCAGGCTGTTGTCAATTTTCTATTTTCTCTACTCCAGTTTCACACTAAGCCAAGAAGGCAGAACTCTTGCTGAGGTATTTGTTTATGTGACAAACAGCATCCCTTTGCACTGAAAGACAAGGGTAAGTCTGAATAAACTAAGGACTCCATGTAAATTACGACATGTTGAAATCACAAGCTGCATGTGTTTAAGACTGCCAACAGTATTATTAATGAAATACTCCAACAAATTACCCAGCTCTGGGAACTTGCATGGCACATCCAAACCAAGCTCCTGAGGGGAGGGAAGCAAGACCACTACCTAACACCATTAATTCTGACCACTTCTTAAGTGCTAAAACCAGTCTGCTGAACAGATTTGCCACATGGAATCCAAGCAGCATCAATGTCTTGAGATAAAATACCTGCATTTCTGTGCCATTTTCTCCATTTGCATTTCACCTGAGAACAGGATAACAAAATACACAAGGATGACCTTTGCAGGTCAGCCAAGAAGTCCACCTTGCCCAAAACGCAGTCTGCAACTATGGCTGATACCAGATATTCACAGAAGAGTGCAGAACCAGGGCAGGGAAAGTTGATAATTTCCATGAATTTTTTCACAGCAACCTGTAACTGATGTCTTTATATTTAATAGGTCTCGCTGGATTTTATTTTCATGGATTTGTCCCATCCCTTTTTTAAATGCTGCTCTGTCAGAAATGTCCTTTATTATGTGCATGGAAAGTAGGATACCAAGAGGGAGCCTGACTGGTTCTCATAATTGTTGACAAAAGCCTAGACTCTCAGGAGAGGAGTGCAGATATGGAAAGAAACACTTCAGGACTTCTTTGGAGATTCACAAAAATTTGAAAACTGCAAATGGAGCTGGGGAATAAGATAGTTGATTACACAACCCCTTAAGAAAATCTGTGTTGTTACTGCTTTTTCGTTACTGCTGAATGTGTTAACCAGAAGAACGTTCCTTTTCCTCCCAGCAAAAGTGGAGCTTGGGGATAAGCACTTTTAAAACCTACCACAAGAGGAAGAAACACCAAGACCCCTTCTTCTGCACCCCAAGCTGCACCACCTAGGAACACTCCCAGAAGCAATGCTTTCTTAGCAATCCAACAGAGAAGCAAGAAAACCTGCGAGTGTGCCCACTGGAGCCCCAGCAAGGCACTCCTGCATTCTGCCAGATTCAAAGCATTTTACAACCATCTCAAACACATTTTGGAAGGAGCAACTCATCACAATGACAAAGTGCTTTCAGAAGGGAAAAGAATAAACCTCAGTAGTGTCTTTAGTACTCAGAGAGTTGCCCAAGCAAGCCTTCATCAGAGTCCATTTTATCACAAGGATTCAATTCCCCTTTTGCTCCATTAGTAGCATGCACACAACACACAACATCAGCTGTATTTACTTCCAAAACTAAAGCAATCCTCATGAAGCAGAACATATGCAAGTGCTTTACTTCTTACATATCTCATGGGACACACTGCAAAGCCTGATTAAGCGCCTATGCCAGAATACTTTATATCTTACAGTACTTAAAAAGACAGAGCAGCAACCTAACTTTAAAGTAACTTATAGAATAGCAGATAATTATCAAGTACCTTCAAAGCCAATTTAATTTTATATTTTTTAAATAACATTTTTTATGCTAACAGAGAGCAAATGTTTTATATAACAGTAGCTGAAATTTCTCACTAAAAGCCATTTTTTTAAAGACCCTTCCCAGTTAAGAAGAAACCAGTAATGGAATTTCTGACATGGCCCTGAAGAAAAAAAGGTAGTACTTAATAGATCACTGGTCTCTTCTGAAAGAAGGTTGCCTTTTTGTGTTGTGAACAGATATAGCTTCCTGGCTGATTATCTTTGGTCCTCTAAGGCGAATAAAGAAAATATTTAATCAAGTTCCATGTGAAGATGATAGTAAGAGACCACCTTTTTAAAATTCATGCCATTTATTTGTACACAAAAAAACCCACAAAACACCATCACCAACAAACACCCCCCCCTCCAAAATCCAAATAAAACCAACATTTAAAATTTCAGAGGCTACCTGTGTTGTATTTGACAATACATGATGCAAATTCATTCTCTCTGGAATAAAATAAATTTGTAGTGAACCACTATTCTGTTGTCAAATAGCTACCACAAGTTCAGAAAAAGAATGTTTTTCCTCTAAAATTCTTTTTTTTTCAAATGGCAGCAGAGAAGCAAAGAAGAGCTTTTCTCCAGCTACTTGTAACTTCTGGTAAATTTCTGTTTTCCTGGAAATCTTGAATACTTCTATTTAATCCTGAGGCAAATAATGGAGTTACAACTTGAAGGAGTACACAGTAAGTGCAGACATTGCCTACCAGAGTAAACATTTTTTCCCCCATCTCTAGGATGACGAGTTTTAGGTTTGGTGTGCTGTACTGCTACTGACCTTCCTTTTTGCTTGAGCACCAATTAAGAAGCACTGACCCAATAAAAATGGGTCATATCGATCTGTTGTTTTGATTTGTGTAACATGTCTCCCTCAGTCCAAGAAGCTCACCACCCGCTGCCACTTGAAGAAAGTTACTTTTTAACTCAGTTTCATTTTAGAAAAATACTTTTTTTTTAAAATTTATAAATAAAAGGAGATAAAGTACTGAAAAAGGCTACAAAGAAAACCCTGAGATTTATTAGGCTACAGTAAGGACATCAGATGAATTCATACTCATTTTTCTGACACGTGCATAGTTCAGTTGTCTGCAACACTGAAGGGGGACATGAACTACATTTGTACTTCCAGAAGGAGAAAAAAAAATAAACAAAAAAACCCCAAAACCAAACCACAACAAAAAACCTTGCCAGTATCTTCAAAAAGCAACTTCATTATACAGGGTCTTCATTTAAATTTCTCTTAGCTTAAAAGTCGGAAGGGGACTGGATTAAGGCAGCCGTACTGACTGGTTAGGCAGCATTAGTCCAGTACTTCTATGTCCCAGACCCAGGCATGTCCCTGCCTTAAATCAAAAATTTTCTCAATATTTAAATTACAGTCTCTATTTTAGCCCAGCTATTTATTGTGAAAAGAGAGCAGTAGGAAAAAAGTCTTTCCTACTCTCAGTTAGGTGTTGTCGAAAACTTTCCTAAAGGAAATTTCAGCATCTCAAGGCCTCCTCTGACTGAAAGGTGAAAATTTTGGAGGGGAAAGGCAGAGGTATTTTAGCAACATTGAAACAATTCCACCTCAACAGTTCATTTTCATATGGTTGAATCATTTTACCGTAACTTAGGTATTACCATGGATAAGCACACAGTTATTCAGAAATACACTCTAAACTCTGTTCCAACAGGAAAGTTGAATAATCAAGTTTTTCATCCTTTGCCACAATGAACTGCAACGCTTTTGCAGTGAAAACTGAACACGTTTCCCATAAATGTTTTCACAGAGCACTTTTCCAGGCCTTTTCCTGCTCTCTCTGCTTGCCTGGAACTGCAGAGATTTCTCCCTCCCGCTGGGGACGGCGGCAGCGCTAAGCACAGCCTGGCATTCGCCAGCGCCTCCAAAGCTATGGACACGCATCTGACACTGAGCACAAGCAACTGGCTTTTGGCAGGAGACAGCTTTCTGCTCACGTTGCAGCGGAAAATTTGGACTGGTTAAAATGAGTCTTGACATTTTTGTCCTTTTCAGAGCCTTAATTCATTTGCTGCATTCAAGTTTGGTCACAAAAGGGTATTTAAAGCCATGCTTTGTTTTGCACTTTACAGTGTGTATTACCTCGCGTGATTTCTTTAAATCATAAATTTCATTAAATCATAATTCAAGAGCTTTCTTTAATAATGCACAGATATAACTTTGAATTTTCACATTATTTTTGAAAGACAATATCAAATTTTCTTTGTTACAAAGTATTAAATAGCGAAAAAGTTAAAAAAAAAAAAGGATTTGGTCAAGTAAGTAACATCAGCAACAACACTGAGAGATAAAAAAACCTGTCCATGTATAAACATAACAACTGGACGGCTGCTGTTATGCTTACACACATTTTTATTCCTAAAACAACATTTCAACAATGACTTAAATGTGCGTGTTGAATGTGCCTCATTTTAATGCAGTATTTGCTTAGCTTGTAAATAACACATTTTGTATCTTCTAACCTTCAGCCTATGTACACACTGGTCCTTGACATTTGATAGGACTTCTTTCCATTTCATACGTTTCTAGGACAAAGTAGGCGAGACATAAAATCAAACCAGACCAGAAAATAAAAACCAAACCAAAATAAATAAATAAACTACAAAAAAACAAATAAAAACACCTCATTCACAGTCAAAATTATGCCCTACAGTAATCCTGTGCAACTTTATGGGCTCTAAAGTTTACATTACCAGTATTTACTTTTCACAGAGATATGCACTTCATTACAATGCACAGACTCTAGAAATCCTGAAAACCTACTTGAAAGGCCCTTCTCCATATTTATCCCTCTGCCCATCACCTGAAACAGTAGTAACCATGGTACCACTTTACAGCAACTGAACAGAACTGCTTGTCCAACACAGAAAAAAAAACCAAAAAATTCCCCCAAATGTGCTATTATACTCTAAAAAGACTGAAAAGTGAGAGACAGCAAAGATGCAGCAGTATTGTAGCTCTATGCTTTCAGGATTTCTTACAGAAAAATTTCACTCAGTTTACATATTGAGGAGTGGGTTTTTTTTTTAAATTTAATTATTTTGGTTCTGTAAAGCTGAATGGAAATCCACAGCTTAAGGTCTCAGGTTTTTCACTACACAAACAAGGTCTGTCAGAAAAACAATTAAAGAACAATCCTGCTGAAGCACAATGCTCAAGGCACAATGACAGCTGTATTTCCTAAGTGCAGCACTAAGTCAATACAGCCACACAGATAAAAAATGTTAATATTTTTAAATCAGAAAAGTAGACATTTGCCCACCAGTCCTATTTCGGGGCAATCATTTTTACCTTCCAGTGAAGCACTTCAAAGATCTAAATTATCACAATTATCTTTCCCCCAAGTGAAAAGTTTGCTGACTTTTCGGCAATTGGAGACCCAGACAGATGAGATACAGGTGGTTATCTTTACCGAAGCAAACTATTAGTACTAAGTCTGTTTTAATTTAATTTCATTTTTCTTGAAGGAAAAAAAACCAACAAGTGCAACACCAAAACAACAACAAAAAACCTCCAACAAAAGCAACCAAGAAAAAAACCAAACCACCAACCACCTTATATATGACAAGAATCCTCAAGTTTAAGGACCCCCTACAGAACCCTACTGCAGCTCAGCTACCTCTTGTCCATTTCACTGGAAGCCTGAAAACATCAAGTACATTTCATAAAACCTTATCACCTACAGAAACATTTACAAGCAACTGTCAGTTTTTATTAAGCAATACAATTCTGAGAACGGTACGGAACAGCCAGAAAATACACATCCTAAAAGCTCAAAATTAAGCAAAATGAAAGCAAATCAATCACCTCATCTTTATAACCTGATAATTTTTGTGAAACTCAGTTACTGTGATGACATCGGTCTTATGGATGTTAAAAGAAATTTATTTTAAAAAGGTAGCTAAAAGGGTTAAGCATTTGCAGACACTAAGAAGACTGAAGTCAGAGCAAAAGTTCAGGGTCAAAAAATTGTACAAAAGCCCTCAAACCCAACAAACTCATAAGATTAAATATCATGAGTTTACTTCTACTAATCTACTGTAATTTTCATAATTAAGTTTGCCAACAGTTTCCCTCCTCTGCTTTGCAACATAACCATAAACAAGAAGATAGTTGCAGTTGACATAAAATTTTTGCAAAGTCATACCTGAAGCCAACTGTGGAGAGTTACAACAGGATCTCACAGTAATGAGTACACTGTATGATAAAATGACATCAGTTTAACATAAAGACAAGCAAAAACATGCAGATGAGGGGAAAAACAGAGAAGTAATGAATAGTATATACACAACACTAGGTTCAAACAAGACACTGCTTTAGAGGAAGGATCATATGGACATTAGAAGCAATTTGATAAAGACTTCTGCAAAATATTCAGCAGTTGATAGAGTATAAAGCAAGGAAAACATTTGGCACTATCAAAGGAAAACAGAAAAGAACTACACTACTGTGTATAGTCATGGAGCATGTAACTCTGGAATGATAAAAGAGTGAGAGAACAGCAACAGCACCATCAGCACTGCAGAAAGGCTTACACATACAAAGAGGCAACAGTGAGGCTTTTGACAACAGAGAGAATACGAAATTCATGTAGACTGATGACAGGGACCACCAGATTTGACTAGGATGCAGGGGTCACTCAGTGATTTACTAGGGGGAAGCCATAAAAAAGACAGCTATCTTTGCATACAGCAAACCACACAAGGGTAAAGTTAAACGGCAGGTGACAGGCTGAAGGTCAAAAATATGAACCATTTAAAAAAATAGCTTTTCGGCTTAAAAATCACGTTATTTAAATAATCATCAGAATCCACAATGGCTACTATGATCAAGGAGGACAGCCCTCCTCAGAAAGCCTCTCACCCCTGGTGACTCGAGCCATGCATCAGTCAAAGCACATACTGCTGTCCTCAGCTCACCCTTCTGCCTTCTCCACCTTGGGATGGCAGCTCCTTACAAGCAGCATAGTTCTGCAACCAAGGCTGGCTACAGGTCTATGCAGACACGCTGATCTTCAAGCCCTCCTATGAGAAACTCACCACTTTTATCTCCTATTTCAAACAAACGGATTTCACAGATAGCAAACTCATCCTCATAGCTTTCAGCAGTTAAACACATCACTGGTGACCAAAAAGCACAATCTACTTCACCTTCCTCATGTCGAAGGGGAGACAGGCACTTCCAAATAATGATATTCAGAACGTGAAGGCACAGCTTTATCTCCTGGGGTCACCACGAATGCACTGACCTAACTGGACACATGGCCACAAGGATCAGCAGATCATACAAGTGACTGTGCCACCTGCTCTGCACTCTAAAGGAATGATTTACCAACCTGGGAAGGCAAATAAACCCTTGGAGAAACATATGTTTGTTCTCTGGCCTTACTCCCTTGCCTTTCGATTATGTCCTCTTCTGCAAGACACTGGGCAAAGAAGCTGGGACAGAACAGGAGTGGAAAACCAGAAAGATGATAGGGACTGCATGCCCCATGGAAATGTCCAACAACTTCCAGCTCCACAGGTGAGGTCCAGGTCCAGGAGACCGACTCAGTGCCAAGTACTCTCCAGCTTCTCCCCCTGAGATGGATGTTATGGCTTCTTACCACTTAGGACCTTTTACACCAAAGATTAAGCTGGCGGCTTGTTCCCCGCTGGTGTCTCTACTTCAAAGAGCTGCTACTGTGGATACCAAAGCCTTTGAAAGTGGCCTCACTGCACAAAGTTCTGAGCATTAAATGAGATCTTTAAAAAAAAAAAAAGGGGTGGGAAGGGTGGGGGGGGGAGAAAAAATGCACTGGCTTTACAAACACATCAGTGGGTCCACTTTCAAAGCTTTTCATGCCCTCTCCAATGTGGCAAAGAACATAGCAGGTTTTTAGCAAAGGCACCCCCCCCCAACCCCTTAAAATTATGGCAATAAAGCAATCCATCCCTGAAATGTGTTCCAGCGTTAGCAGAGGGGAACTCAAATACACAAAGGAATTGTGAAAAAACACACGTGAAGGAAAAAAGTTTTTAAACACAAGCGCTAGAACTCCGGGACAGCGGCATGCCGTGCTGCCGGAGCATGTTCAGCATGCCAATAAGGACTGCAGCACTGCAATCCCCAGCACCAGCAGCCCACGCACCAGCGTCCTCCTCTGCAAAAGCCTCTTGCCAGCTGGAGAAGATGCCCCAGGCCCCGCTGAGTTTTGGCCACAGGATGTGGAGATGAAGGTGGGAAAGCTGGCATTGGTCTCCTTGTGGCAGACAGAGGCTGTAGCTGGGGGTGCTGTGCCACACGTGAACACAGCCATCAGGATAATCCCATACATGTTATTGCAGCCTTTTAAGTAAATAAGAATGAGGCATTGCTGAAGTCCTGAATCATTAACTGGGCACAGAAGTACACTCCTGCCAGCAGTGAGCCCACTTATCCCACCAGAGGCACAGCCAGAGGTGCCTGCTAACAAACCAGTGCAGCTCTAGGCTTGAAATATGCATATAGCTGCTGATAACAGCACTGCAGACCACCTGAAAAGTGGAAAGAAATACCCAAAAGAGACAAAAATGGACTAAAACCAGGCAGCCAGGTTCTACGAGGTAGCCAGTTTCCCCACCTCAATATCAGGAGGAGTGTCCCACAGAGAGCTGCTAAAAGAGAGCGTCAAGGCACAAATCAAACATGCTGAAACTCTGCATGGAAAGATCATCTTTCTGAGTGCTTGAAGGTAATAGAAATCTTGCTGCTTGGCAATTTCAGGTTAGTTTTGGACTAAGTTCAAAATATTGCCCATAATACCTTAAAGTGCAAAAATCACGACAGATTCAGGAAATTAGAGAGTGGGGGGCTGCACCATTCAGTATACCTGAAGCATACATAACAGAACATTTTGGGGAAAGAAGTGCCAACAACATTAAATTCCTCAGAAACCCAAAGAAAAGAGTATTCAGTCTGGAGAGAAAAGAACGCTAGACGGTTAAAAAAAAAAATCATTTGCTTGGCCTATCTCTTAAAAGCAACCATACACAAAAAACACACTGAAAAGTTGCCTTCAGAATTTCTACCAAAAAAAAAAAGAACAAAAAACAAACAAAACAAAAAAAAACACAACAAAACCAAAACCCACTACACATTTCTAACCAAGTCCTAGCTTCCTCCTTCAATAAAACTACCAAGGGAAAACATTTCTGCATTTTTCCTTACTTGTACTCTCTAATTCTTCCTATTGTCAGAGGCACTGTATTCCCTGCAGGAGAGGAGATTTTGCAGCACATGAATCTCCAGACTGACCTTGTCTCTATTTATGAGTTCAGCAATGTGTGCACCCAAATCTTCCCAAAAAGCTGTTTATCATCCACTCAGAAACTGACAAAAATAAATCATTGAACTAAAATAGAAAAAATTAATAGGTTCTGATATGAACCATCTGTTCCTATTTCTTGATCCATATCTTTATGCAACGACTGTACCACTGAAACCCTCCCACTGTCATTATTAGCTGTTGTTTTTGTATTACAAAAATCACAAAGATGAAAAAACATGTTTTTATGAGTGTGTGTATTATGTATGTGTGTATACATTTGTCAACATATATCTAGGTATGAAAAAGGGAGGGAGAACAAACAAATTAAAAGAAGAAAAATAGTAATAATTAAAAAAAGAAGAGTGCTAAAACTTCCGCGTTTATCAGCTTTGTTTACAGCTGAGCTCTTCTAATTGGCAAAGTTTCAGGTATCACAAGCCCACCAGGTCCTTTGCCAGACTTATGACTCCAAGAATCCTACAAGTCCTCTGCAGAAGCAGCAGGCTGCACACTGGCAGTTCTCAACAGCTTTAGTAATCATCAGTAGCAGAGCCCCTTATAAAACAGCATTTCTTTGTGTTAGTTATAAGGATATCGCATTTAATCCCTTGTTAGGTATGCTCTTCAATTTTCACATCTCCAAGTTTTCCTTTTTTAATGTGCCTCAAATACTGAACTAAGAACTTGACATTGTCAGCATAAACTGAGGGAGAGCTCGATGTTTTAACGGCCTCATTACAAAAGAATAATAAAAAATTGTGGAGATTAAAAAGTTGGCAGATTCTAGAAAGGGGCTCTGTAACTTCTTTCTCCTCATGTACAATCTGCTCCAAAGAGAGTCAAAAAGTTTTTTTTCTAAAAGAAGACTGTATATCAATAACCAACAACTGTCACTGCATTTGCTAATACTGTATAGGAAGATTAGTTTAATTAGTCAAGCAGTTAATACTGCTATTATTTGAACTAGTTTTCAGCACTGACACCCTCCTGAAATGAGTTTCATCCTCAGGCTATTCTCCTCAGTTCCAGCCTGTTTACAGACCAGTTACATAGCACTGATTCACATTAGCTAACCATAACACGCTATATTAAACATATCAAATTAGCTTCACAATCAAAGGTTTTAAAAAGAAAATGTAATAATATAATAATTCTAAAGCAAGTGATTTTATTCTCTTTTGCTACAATTTTGTAACAGCCACATTCATAGAAAAGAAGAAAAAAAAATAATTTAAAAAAAAAAAGTTGTTTCTTTCCTGAAAGAGAAAAAAAAAAATCCTCAAAGTAAGAAATTTCTGGTAACATTAAGAAGGAAGGTATCACTAACAGCTATCACATGAAATTTAAATGTTAGCAACGTGTCTAACTAATGATTTAGGAAATTAAAACTGTATGCAAAATCATTAATAAGGAATTTCAATTGAACACTAAGTCCTTTTCTCATCTCTTAATACTGTAAAACCTGAACATTTTACAGAGCTTTTACAAATAAACACAGTGCAGATTATTCCTAACATGCTCGTGAGCAACAGAGAAAATTCATTCACAGCAGAGGTGAGACCTGAGTGCCTGATATCTCATGTAACATTAGGAGTAATTTTTCTTGCTCAGGAAAAAAAAAACCAAACAAATAATTATTTTATTTACATTTCTGTAAAATGTATGCTTACAAATGAAGAACTTGAATTGACTTTAGAAACATCATATAGTCAAGCACGCTACTTCAGAACCTGTAACTCATTAGAAAATTCTTCCTTAGGAAAATGAAGAGATTAACTCTAAACAAAGTAATTATTCCTTGAAAACAGACAGACTGCATACAGTAAGACGTTATCACACTAACAGCTTTGACAAAATCCACAGAGCAATTAAGCAGAAAGATACTACTAAATGAAAAGAGGTATCAGAATCTGGTCCAAAATAATTTTAATACCAACTATTTACATAATAAATGTAAATACAGAATATTTACTACCACCTCTACCCTCCAAGATGAAAGTTCACCTACCTATCCACATAAAGTAGTGGTATATACTCACATTAACCAGGAAGTATTTTTTTAAATACTTTTGTCATTTGATTGTCTGCCAGTAGTTTGATTCAAACCATTTGACTGAATGATGAATGGAAATTTTCACTTTGGTAGTCAGGATATAACAAGGATAACTCTAGATACTGTGATCTCCAAGGTATGAAAAATAGTCAAATTATTTGAAAGTAAGAGACTGTCTTAAACCAGGACACTGAAAAGTTTTCCCCAAAAGCTGTGTATAAAAATTGTTTTATTTTCAAAAATTATAAGTTCATCTCACATTTTATAGCTTGAAAAATATTATTTGACTTGCTTCTAGTTATCAGTCTTTGCCTCAGATGCTTAACAGAGTCTGCACACAAACAACACCTTTAAGCATCAATGGTGATAGACAGTTAAACATACATATCCATACCCTACGGATTTATAATAATAACGCTCTGCATCCTGACATGTTTCACTTGTTACGGAACTTGAAGTTCTCAGAAGACACAAGGCTGATTTTATTTAGAAGACTGAAGCATTCAAAAATGTCCAGTTCATGAACTGAATACATGTCAACAACCTCGCTGCAGGTCTTCAGCAAGTACTTGGCCAATGATCGGGGAAGTCCTATCAACCTCCTCTGGGCAGAGTCAGCCGCGAGGAGCTGGGAGAGGACATTGGGAGTTATGAGAACATGCCCTGTACTTCTTGAAGAACGGGACGAGCGATGGACAGTTGGTCTAGAAGGGCCTACTTAAAGCAATACTTTTAAAACTAGTATAACTCATTCCTAGGATAAAAGAAATCTTGAACTTTCCCAAAAATTGCACTACTAAAAGGTTTTCTAGGCAGTAAAAGACTGTTTTACCTAGTTTCTCCTTAAGAAATTGATCTTCATTCTTCCTCAGTTCCTACACTTTTTTCCCTTCCCAATGTCCTGTTTTAATACAAACATCTATATGCAATGATCATGGCTATTACAGGAGAAAAAAATATTACAACATTCTCTTGCTGTCTCACCAACTTCTAGGAAAAGGAAAAAAAAATTAAAACTCTATTATTATATACTGCACATAAAAGTGATGCTTTTATAATCCAACTGAAGTCAGTATGTTAATTCAGGTCACTAACTGGGTGATATCCTGAAAGGTACTGAGCACCATCAGTGCATATGGCAGTCTGAGAAAGCTGAAGAGGCTTCAGCACATCACAGGATGAGGAAATGTTCTCAGACCCCTCCCACAATACAGTGGTAAAGTTTGCTTTCTATCTGATAAATAATAACAACTAATAACTATTCTTTTCTTCTCCAGTTTCACAGACTTCTGCCTAAATCTCTGTTCCTTCTCTCCAGAGCATTTTACATAAATCTTCACCATTCCTTCTTGAGGCTCCTCCCCTGCAAGAAAGTTGATGTGCCTTAGCACAGTGAAATCATTGCTCTAAAATCCAGTCTGCTCATTAAATTATTCTGCTAGCTGTGTGTTCTCTCATTAAAAATGTATAAAGATCAGATAATTGCAGCACATATTATTAACCTTGTTTTCCTTGCTTTCACGTACAGGTTCTGTTTTGCTTCTGAGACAAAGACCTAGAAAGGAAAGGGGAAATACTCAGCTAAACTACAAAATGAAAAACTCTCCCAGCTTTCCTTCAAGAGCACAAGGAATAACAGCGCAGTCAAAAATGCCCATACTTTTACAAGAGGGTAAAATACTGTAATCCTGTTGTATGGCTCCTGCAAGTCTAAAACAGGCAGTCTTGGCTTTAGTTAAAGCCTCTGATAGGGAATTATTTAGATCAGCCAGTCTAATTCACCTAAATCTTCAAACATAGCTGCTATAAACTTAACAGATTTCCAGGCTGACTCCTTCTCCTCCTGAAAGCTAGGCAGCACTTCCAGACAACAACCCAGCTAAAAATCCAATTAGGGTAGCAGCACTTCTGAAACATACTGACCTATTTCTTTTTTTACTTGTGTTAATATCCATATACTCATGTTCTATTTCTGAAGAGAGATATTTACACTGGAAATTAATACCCTCCGAAAACAAGCTACCATAAAATCCACCTATTGCACCCAAACAGAATCTATTCGCCAGAGAAACCCTGTTTCCCCGACTCCCCCAAGCAACACATACAGTATGCAGCATACTGCAGCTAACTCTTTAAACATTCGATAAAAGACAACGATCCTCCTACCTTGTTTAGCCCTGTCTATTCGAAACATTCCCAACGTGAACAGGAACATCTGATATAAACAAACAGCCATATCTTCCCCATCGCATCATGGTAACTAATTCTCACGTGAAACGATGAGCAGACTGTAATTATTTATTTAATTTTTTTCCCCCCCTCAGAACGCCTTGTGCCTTATCTGGGGATTTTTCCTTAGATGATGAAGCAAAGACACAGCCTAAACTCTGTTGCTGAAAGCCTGCAGCCCTTCCTTCTCAGAGAGCCCTCCCAGCATATGGCAGCCAATCACACCCAGATTCGTCAGCCCTACTGCTCTCAAACTGATCCTAACGGGATGATTGACACAGCAACACAGCACTTCCAATGTGTAAAAACAATGCACCCATACCGATGAACCAGGAATTTCCCTCGCGCAGGGAAGGAGTTTTACTGGTGAGGTAGGGCGATATCTCCATGAAATCACATACGCAGCAAAAGCAAACAACTCCCTTCCCCTCCACTGCAACAGCAGCTATACCATTTCTCGCATGAGGATTTTCAAAGCTTTTGCTAACTGTAAACGCGTGCACAGACAACATTTCTGAAACAGCAAAACTGCAGTGACGCTGTTCTGGCTGTAAAGGTGAGCCGTGCACCATAATAAATCAAACCATCTGTCTTTTAACATGCAGCCAAAACACACTCCATTCACACAGTAATGTTCTCATTTTAATACTGCATAATCTTACGTGCAACATCTGCATTTAACAGCAATACAAGCATAACATCTTTCTGAATATTTCAGATCAGCTGTTAGGGACTGCAAGTATGGGATGCTTCTCAATGAAAACATAACCTATATGATGGTGTTTTAATTCATATCCGAGGCAGACAAATCACAGCAGCAGCAGCAGCATCTGAACTGCAGTTCATGCAATTAGCTGGCAACTGATGTTCATTTGTATCAAGGTTCTGGCATAAGGACTAGGATACCAGTTGACATTTTCAAGTCAAGCTGTGGGCAGCTCAACACTCTTGGTACACAAGGTCTGTTGTCAATCAGTTGTCTGACAAATTTTACTGAAGTTTTAAAACACAAGAACAAAGCAGCCAAGGATTATTGAACAACAGTTGCAATTAAGAAAAATACAGAAAGGAGCTTAAGCTGAAAGTCAATCTTTATCCAGAAAGGGATAAAGATTGCAGTGCAACACTACTTTAGACAGCAGTTTAGGCAATTCAAGCCATTACGCAAAAAATGTGTAAAATGTGTTTAAAATGCCACTAAAAGTTTAGAAATATGAATAGACAAGACGAAAACAAAGCTTTCATTCACTGGCAGCTCTCTCTCAAGGCCCCATTGTTTCCTATGGGCTATTTTGCATATTATAAACACAGCTTCCCAAAAATCCATTATTCCTCTGTCCTGCAAGCAACAACTCCCCTTTGGGCTCCACCATCTCCCTCCCCTTGCAGGCATAGCTGAAATGTGCTCCTGCCGAGAAGGCTCCTTCCAACCAGCCCTTGCTTTCTGTTCAATCAGCCCCTCCATTCTGCTCTATTCTGCCCAATATAAAAAAAACAAAACCGAGTTGTCATTGTCCGCACCCTCNNAAAAAAAAAAAACCACCCCAAAACCCACAAAACCAAATAGTTAATTTTGGAGAGTTGGAGAGACCCTGGAGACAGAGGTGGTAACTCCACCCATTATTAAGATGGCTTGGAGCATCTTGTCAGGATTTTCCACATTCTTTTGACTTTGCCAAACTCAAGCTGCCCTTGTTAAAAATTTTCCATGCTGGACATCTGCTGCAGGATTTATTTACTTTTCTGCCAAAACACAGTTTGCCTGTTTCTCAGCCTGGACGAAAACATGTTCCTCTGCCGTCCTTGTAACTCATTCACTGGGGAACTCTGGCTCCTCTGCCCATGTTGGAGCAGTCTTGAAATTTGACAAAGAGCTGATCCCTTGCCTTTTTTTTTTTTTTTAAGTTGGTTTGTTTATTTTCTAAAATCAAGGCTACTTTTTTGCTATGCATATGAAAATATTTTCCTATTTGACAAGGCTTTAAAACCTGCTGGTATTCAGCTGACTCACAGCATCTTTTTAATTTTTGTTTCTGACCCCTACAGTGCAAACCTCAGAAAATGTTCTGCAGCGAGTGTCCGTCTCCTTCAGCCACCCGTCCGCATGCGTCTGGAAAGGCACCAGCCCCACAGTGTGACTGAGCATGTAATGGGCTCAAGTTACAGGAGATTAGCAGGATTTCCCCTGTAACTGCTGCTCCCATCTGCCAGAGACCAGACATTGGAGCTGACAGCAGGAAGACAACCTCGCCTGTTGCTCTGTCCACCCTTCAGCTGGTGCCCCAGGGACTTGCCTGAGACCAGCCCTTGAAAGTGCACTGCAGAGAGAGTGTCAGAGAGGTCAGGTGGGCCAAAGCATGGCACGAAGCTGGGCAGAAGAGGTAGAGACAGCAATGAAAGGGAGAGGGAGGCAGAGACAAGAATCTGGAAATCCTGAGCCCGGTCAAGCAGAAGGTTACAACATGAAGGAAGATGGTGCCCAAGCCAGACAAGGGAGAATAAGCAGCACAGGCACCACCAGTCACCAGAAGCCAGCCGCCCTCTCCACAGACCACGTGAACATTCATACCACAACACGTCCCAAGAGCTCCTGTGGTCTGTTAGTTTGCCTCTAAAGAGGGAGGAAACTCGCATGTTACCTCAGCCCCACCACCCACAAACCCAAGACAAGTCACTAACACAACCCCTCAAAAGGCGAGGGTTCAGCACTGCCTGCACAACTCTATTTCAAAGTGCCACTGCTTCACAGTGCATACACTGGTCTTCAACCACTGTAGAGCTTTAAGTTCAGTCAAACAGGGTTGAGGGTGCTCCCAGATACCATTCCTAAGACTCTTGAATCAAAACTGAAAAACTAGCAGCCACACACCCACCCAGATCCTCATGTGCATTATTATGTTTTAGATCCTCTTGTGACAAAGGATTAGAGGCCCCTCAGCTCAATAGGACGTGCTGAAAAAACATCATATCCCATTTGTGGACCTTTTAGCTAGGACTCATCAAAAAGTTCAAGAGAAAATGTAAGCTCTTTCTCAAATGGTGCTTGAGCAGTGTCATAATAAGGCATGAGTTCATGGACTAAAGAAAAAAACATATATAAAAATAATTGCTCTGTACATTGAGGAGCGAATACTTCCGAAGTGACTAATCTCAAATGGAGATGTGCCCATGCACCCATTCATTTTCCACATCAGTTAAAAAGAAAAAGGCCAGAATTTCAAATTTCAGGCCAATTTATACAACCATATTATATATTTAATTGCAAAACAACATCATTTTGGAGAAGCTGAGAAATTTAGATGTCAAACTCGACAAAGAATAACAAACAAAGGTAAATTCCCAACTCGGAAAATGCCATCTGTTCTACTTGACATGCTCCTGCAATTAATGAATCGAGGGAGAAACACTGCTAAAGATGACTATTACCACAATTTTCTCAATGGTGTTGATATAACTTTTGGAGAAAAGTGGACTAATTTGGAAATAATAAATAGGAGAACTGAAAAATGCAGAACCCACACAGCTGTTTTTCCCTCTTTACTCTTGAATCATTTCTATTAGGTCTAATTCCAGAAACAACAAAATTTGTCAATTTAAATGGAGTTTTGCAAGAAGCGTGGAACATATGTAATACTAACACTGAAATCAACAAGCAATTTATGTGACATTCAGTGCAGCATAGAGATGATTGCGAGCCTTGCATAGATGACCTATGGCAACAGTGACATTTTGGTAAGTTCAGCAATGACAAAAAGAACTGCGAAACTATTTCCTGTGTCAGTTATAGACTCTTCCTTTAGTAACTTCCCACAACTGTTACTACGAGCAAAATTCAGCCTTGGTAGCTATGGTCTGAATGACAGCATAAAGAAAAGTCAAAGTAGCTGCCAAGATTTTAAAACTAGGCACTCACGCACAATACCACTGATGCCAGCCTTTGAAAAATACCTCAATCTCCCTACCAGGGCTGAAGTCATGGTAGAAATCACTGTAAGTTACAAAAATTAAGACTAATATAAACATTCCAAGTTACTAATGGGAAACAGCTATGCTGTTCTGAAAGGTATAATTTTGGTTTTAAAAACAGGCTTATCAAAAGACCTTTAAGTCCAGCTTTTCAACTGTTTTAACTTCCTAGAACCCAGACATCCCAAAATCTCCCTAACCTAGAAAAAGTGCAGATTGAGTGTACACAGAAATGAAAACAGACTCTTCTCTTTTCATCATATATGCTGAGAGAAATATAAAATGAAAACACACCACAGAAGCAAGCACATATTCAAGTTACATGTTAAGAATCAATCTTACCAAAATTAAGGTGGCTCCTGGAGGCCTTCCAAATGCTCTGTCTCCTTCCACTGTTTGCACAAGAAATTTAAGCAGTGCCTAAATTGTGAGATCCAAACACATGGGTTCAGACACCCATCCAGTCTGCATCCTGACTTTATTTTAGGATGACACCGATTCCCCGTAAGGAAAAAAACTAAGTACACATGCACCATTCCTTCACAGGGTGGTTCCAGTTGGGAAGGGTGATGAGGTATCAGCCAGAGGAGAACTGCAGTACACTCCAAGCAAGCTTTTGTAGCTGAATGTTTGAGACACATACACTGGGTGCCATGGAGAACTGAGCTGCCTCTGGATTGTAGCCTTATGCACTTAGCTTGAAATACATTTGACCAAATATACACAACTGCATTTCACTGAGTCACTTTACTCCCCCTCTCTGTAGTCACTGAAGAGAAATAGGCATTTGTGGGCTGTGATTCATCCTATCCCAAAGCAGTTATTTTAAGAGATTCCATCATATCCTAAAAGCATCTGTGTTTCTCTATTGGTTACCTGAGATGGTCACACTTAGGCTTCTTCTATCATGTTCATCATTACGCATGTAAGAGATGAAATCTTACTACAGGAGAAACTTTATTAGGAATATAAATATTTCGACACTTTAGTTACATGCACTGGGTAGTCCTTTCGATTCTCAAATTAATTTCAAATAACTGAAGACATTATCAAACAGCTAAAGGACACCTGTATTTTGACAATGTACAGTTACATCTTTGGTGTAAATCCTCAGCTTGCCATAAGCATGTTCCTTGCCTTTTGCTATATAAGCTACATAAGCTTGTTCTCTACACTATGCTGAACAGGTTCCAGGGTTGTTTTTTTTTTTTCCCCTGACTGAACATCAATCCTTGCACTCACTCACACCTTCCTCTTCTGAGTAACTGATTGACACCAAACCAATCTAAGAGGAGTTGGACTGGGATTCTCTTCCTGATTTTCTTTTCCATTTTTGAGGGGGACCTTTCTGGGGAGAGGGAAGGTTGGTAAAATAACCAATATCTTGCTGACTATATAAGCTAGGTACCATAAACTGGCAAAATAATAAGCTAGGTCAAATAAATTGGCAAACCGCCTACATTGCCTTACTCCTAGAACACAGACTTGTGCAAAAGTTTTTTCAGGAAAGGGGTTCTATTATTCTTCCTGACAGCTGAAAAAAAGTCATTTGCAGCTTGTTCATCTGAAACACCAAAGTATTAAAACTTTAAAATTTAAAATTTAAATTTTAGTCACCCAAACCCAGATATCTTGTACCTTCCTAGATGCCCTAGGGAATTCCTGTTGGCCTTCAGTGGTCACAGCTAGAAGGACTGGGTTACTGGTATATCTTTTATCTGCCATGCAGATGTCTGATATAAAATTGTCTAGTGCCATTTTAGATGCCATGTATTTAGGTACTTTTACCCATCCAAAAATGTAACTATTTCCTCAGAACTATTCCTATCAGAATAGATCTTCCCAAATCTTCTAGCAGAATGTAAAAGGGTTACATACGAAACAGAAACCCTTTACCTTCAGCTGCTGAACCCTACTCAGGGTATGTCTATGAACCACAAGGAAACATAGGGTAAAAGCACAAGCCCTATTTAAACCAGCAACATATATCACAAATTCAAGATAAATCCTTCTCTCTGCTAAGTGACTTCATGTCCCCTAGTTTGTACAATATCTACTGCAACAAGGAAATTACCTGATGGAAGCCTCCCAAGTCTTTGACTGGCTGAAATCAACAACAAATGCTTACACCTTCATTATAATGTATTTTAAATCCTTGTGGTTAATGAAGAATACTTTCCAAACATGTCAAATTAAGACGAAAGCAAGCGTTGTACCTTTAAGTCTTTAATACTTAATTGGAGTGGTACAAAAGTGTAAACCATCACTACTCACTGATGCATAAATCATCTTTAGTGAGATCCCTGTGTACTGGGAAGTTCTTCTGTTGCTGATAAAAACATGCTCCTTCCTCATCAGATCCCTCCATGACTAATTTCCTCCATAGCCATTGTTCTGGCCTCAGATTTGGACTAGCTCCTATTCAAACCCACAACAGGAGGAAACCATTTGATAAATTACCTTTACATAAAACCTACTAACCTCAGCCACAAACTCACATGGGCAGAGGGAAACCCTCTTGTGTTTCAAGAAGCATAGGTGGAAGATGCATATATTAAAGTTCTGCCCCTTATCTTGTGGATTTCCAACCTACTGGGAAGACACAGGAGCAAGATTTATCCTCCAGGAAGTTCTTAAATGACCAAAATTAATACTTCATGTAACTACATGAGAAATGTATTCTAATTAAGGTTTTTGCAGGTAAACTGAATATTTTTAAAATCCTCTACAAAGCTTCAGTTATCAGCCTCAAATGCATTCAAAATCCTGCATATAATTCAAGCAATGGCTCCAAATAATACATCTTCTAACCAGTGATGTAATGAGAATTCTCTAATTATCCTTTAAATTCAAAAGCTCTATTTTATTGCTCCATTATAAACCCAAAGGGAAAAAGATGCCACTGAAACTAAGCCACATTTTGAATCTTCCCATCTTCAACTGGCACAAAAATAATTCAACTCACTTTAATTCATTAAAATTACCCTATTGTTTTTGTACACCACTGCAATACAGGTGTAAAACAACCCAATGCTATTTAACAGGTGATGCTGCCTCCCATTTCCCTACAAGCTGCTACTTAACAGCCTGAGTTTGTAGGGTAGATGCTCGGAGGCATGCAGCATAATCAGCAAGCAATCTCCACTGTAAGCAGAGAAAATAGGCTCCAGGAAACTTCACAGCAAATGAGAGCCAATTGGATAATTTTTGTTTTTTAAAATCAATAAGAGTAGGATTCAATCCCTCACCCTTTTACAGCAATTAATAACCTACACATGTAAGAGCAGAGGACTCTATATAATTAACAAAGCATTACTGTGGCAAGAAGAGAAGGCCTGGAGTATGTAAGTACAGGGTTTTATTTCCTTCTGTGAAGTATGGATGACAGGTAGGAGAAAGCTATGCCAAGTGAACTGTTGGCAAGCAACTAGTCTTTTGGTTAGCAGGCAGCTCTGTTTTGTGAAGTCTATGAGTGTATGTTCATATGGGCCAGCTTTTCTTTAAACATCAGACTTACATGCATTCAGTCATGAGTTTTGCACCAAATTTCCATTTGCACCTCAAAAGAGGTTGCTTTGTTTCAGCTTGCTCTCTGATTACTGTGAAGTCAGGAATACTTTGTTGTATAATGCTTTTAAACATTATGTGTGGATCTTTGCCTAATTACTCTGCCACATAATACTATATGCATGAACATGAACCTTCATTTTTCCCAAATGTCACGTAACAGAAACCAAGAAGTAAGTAGCTGTACACACAAAGAGAAACAAGAATTGTTTTCACACAGAAAAAAATAAGCAAACAAGTATGAGTAATGTAGGGCAAGAAACAAGGTTCTCTAGCAGAAGCACTGTGGGATAAAGTGACATCCAAAGCATGACCTCTGAAGACAGCATGTTTCAAGTAGTGAAAAAATTAAGTAAATTACAGAAAGAATGCCCCAAAAATAAAATTCATAGAGGACTTCATTCACCAGAGATTCAAAGATGGAAGGAAGAGTTTATTTGTAGGGAAATGTCTGGAAAGGAATAGCATCCAGCTTTCTAACACAGTGTACTTTACCTCTTCTGTATTTTTCTCTGATTCTCCTCTGCCTCACTTTCAAAAAAAAATAAAATTGTTATAAATTGACAAAGCCATTCATTTGGCTATTCTCCCTCATACCAACTCCAATAATGATAAAATATGACCACTAATACATATTAGTAGAGCCAAAACAAGATTAGAAGGTATCCTGTCTTATCTTTGGCTTACTTAAAGGTAATACTAAGCAAAGAGGACTGTAGAGAAAAAGCACAACATGAAGATCCCACAGATCTTTTGCTGTGGGCTGTACAGTCTTACGAACTTAAGATCATAAGTCAAATTTCACTGCAGACCACCTGCTCTCTTGGCAACTGTAATGCTATCTCATCTCCTGAATATATCTTTAGCAGACCCACAGGTTTGCCTGTTTGGACAGTACTAACCATCAGAGTTCTGCCCCTTCCCTCTGGGACAGATAGGACCAAAAGAAACCTGTTGACAAAAATAGTCTGCTGGTCCTCAGGTCATAAATACCTTGGTCAACAGTACTAATGTCAGTATAGTTCACTAAAGCATTATTGTATGAACTACAAAAGCTGTACTGAGGACATGAAATTAAGTTTACCACCAAGCATTCCACAGTAGCTGGTCAGCTGGATCCAAAGTTGTCTAAAAAATTCTTCACTTGATCCAGTCTCCCAGAAACATACATTCTAAGAAACCTCAGGGGGTTACCTAGTCCAGCCTCCAACTCAAAAGAAAACTATCATCAAGAACAGATCAGGTCAGCTGTGGCTTTGCCTTGATGAGCCTGAAAAGCTCACACGGCAGATACTTGCAGCTCCGTATGACCTGCTGCTGCGCTACCCTCCTAGTGACAAGATTTTCCCAACATCCCACCTGGACCTCCAAAGAAACAATTTGTTGTCAATGTCCCTTGTTGCCATCTGGCGCTACTCAGTCAAGTTTGGTCCTATTATCTTCATAATCATCCTCTAGTAGCTGTAAACAGCTACTGGATTGTCCCTTAGCCTACTTTTCATTCAACTAAAGAAGTCAAGGTCCCTCAAGCTAGACACCTGTTCATAAAAGTAGCTCTTCACTGGATCTAGACATGGCAACAGGACTTCATCTGATCTAGAAGTACTGCCTTTAACAAAAGTTGTGACCATATGCTCAATTCACAATGGATGAACTAGAGAGACTTCTAGCTTTCTCTTCCCGTTACTGTTGGCAGAATATACAAGGGTCTGTCACTCAGATATTTTGCATTTGCCTCTTTTGATTCCTCTTTGTACTGCCAACAGAAGGGATAGGTTAAAAGCTCTGGATCCTATACAGAAACGTCCACAGAATTTTAGGCCTTTCTATTTCAGTAATCTCAGATATTTTGCATATTGAACGCACTACCACTTTACAAAGACATCTATGACCAAGCCACCTAACAATAAAGATTGAAGTTACCAGTGCTTATCTATGAGGTCTTTGTTGGTCCTTCAAAAAAACGCCAAAATTTCATGCAGATGCTTCCAATTATGGTCATCTCCTAAGATTTCTTTGAGACAAGGTAACTTCAAAAGTATTGGCAGCTCAAAAAGCCCCCAAACAACTCACCAAACAAAAAAACCTAACCTTTAAAGATATCCCATTCATTCTGCTCCTTTTTTCAGTCTATTATGCAGAAAGCAACAAATAACTAAGAACCCACTGACAAAATCTTGCGGGAGTAAGCAAAGTGGAACTACAGCAGTTTCAATTATTCCTCCTGTTTACAAAATTCATCATCTCAATCCTAAAAGCCTTCTGCACAGTTCTGCACTGACTGACATTCTCCCCCATCCCAGTTTGTTTCCAGCAGCAGACTCCATCAGGGACTCAGCAGCAGAAGCAACCAGCTCTAGCAGGTTTGGAACTGCTGGAAGCACATAAGAAAAAACACTTCAGTCATCTTTGAAATTTGTAAAGAAAAATGCTGTAAGCTTTTTAGAAAGCAAGAACAGTGGTGTAATAATCCTCCTGTCAGTCCCAAGGCCATCGACACAATTCCAATGACCAAACTGCTCTGCTGCTTTGTGAGGCAGGGGTATGGAGCTCCACCCAACTCTGGCCTCCAGTTATTGCCACACCATTAGTCAAGAGGCCTCTACAGCTCAGGAAGTGGACAGATTTTTCTTTCCCTTTCCTCTAATTCACAACAGCAAAGCCAGATTATTTAAAAAAAAAAGACTGACTGAAGCCACCAACACCACCTCCTTGTGATGGAACGTGCCTTAATCTTACCATTACGCCCTCATCCTTCCTGTCCACATTCACCACTGCTCCCACAGGAGGCATATCCAGGTCTAACCATTCCCAGGATTCAACAGCTTGTGCTTCCAAAAAGAATCACATGCCTCTTCTGTGGCACCCAGCAATCTGAATGACACACCCCATTTCATTTGCCATGGTACAAACTGGAATGGGCTTTTCAAGGAATTAAGAAAAAAACCAGAAATCAGATACTTTCTAATAGCTGCAAATAGCAGCAGAAATACACTCCACCACAAACAGGAAGCACAGGGCATAAAGCATTATGAAATTAAGTGAATGAATTGAGTAATGTAAGACATACCTCTAAACTACCAAAAGGCAATACACAATCCCAAGAGTGAAATACCTGATATAGATTGCATCACCCAAAGCTGTCTAGATGAGATATGTATCCCATGTCTTTTTTTCCCCATCCTCACAACAGAGAGTCCAAGACCCAGGCACAAACAGACAACAAGAAGCACTTTGTTCACCTGTTCTGCAAATATTAAATCCAAGGTGCCTATAGTAAGACACCTTTATTGGATTTCATTAACCTGAAAAGCCAAAGCTAATATTTATTCACTTTAAGATCACAGTAAACAAACAGCTTTAGGAATGCTAGCATTTATACCTTGCAATAGAAGGTAGCAAAATGTCCCAGAACAATCAGTCTTGGGAATTTCAACAGATAAATTGACAAGGCTGAACATGCTGAAGTCCCCCAAACTCATCTTCTGGTTTTTGTTTTTGGTTTTTTTTTTATGAAAAGTCAGTTTCCTCAAAGTCCCCTTGGCACCTTCACAGATCACATCTGATCCCACCTGCAGAGCTGATCATATTTTTGACCTAATACTTGACAGAGCAGTTGAACATTATGGATATCACAACACTATTGCAGTTATGGAAAGAGCATCACCTCATTTGAGCAAGTGAAACCATTACCAGTTTCCCAGGAACCAGAGAAAGCCTCAGCAAAGACTGAAAAACTCCAAAATCTTTCACCACTCGCCAAGAGCAGCAGGGCAAGGACCTGAGGGCTCAGGGACCCACACATCAGTAGGGATAAAAACCACAGTCAACTCCCAAAAAGCACTACTGCAGTAACATACCCCAAAATCACCTTGATATTTTCAGTATCTCACCATAACCATCCACACACATAGGACAAAAACTCATAAACTAAGAATGGCAAATAAATGCTGAAATAACTACTGGATCAAAGCCCATGATAAGGCCTTGCATGATCAGGGCCTACAATGTCCATACAGACATAGTGGACAGCAAGCAAGTGCTCTACTTTGTGAAAACCTGGTGCACACTTGGAAAGCCCTCTCAGGTAACAAAAACACACTTCACCCACATCCACTAACAGCCAGCTTACAAAGCTCAAGTTGAGCACATTTAGACAGTGCTGCACCTTAAGACAGGGTGTCTTTTTTTTCTCTCCACATTCTCGTGAATGCAACCCGTACGCCTTCCAGTCTTAACTGGAATCATTAACAAAGTGTAAGTCTTCTTTTCCTTGAAAATGTAACAGTCCTACCATTGCTGAAGAAACTCACCGTGGATATACTGTCCTGAGCAACCAGTGGCTAGTGCCAAGTCTACCATTTATGAAAAGGTAAGTAACAAAGCCAACTATTGTCTCACTTAAATAAGCCTAGTGCTGTAGACCAGGGATGTCAAACTAAAGAGAGGACAGGGATCTTCCCATACCACAAATTATCGGCTGGCAGAGGAGGTATGGGCTGATATAAATTCAACCTCCCAGACCTCCTTTTTGGTATCAGCAGGCATGACATATTTGTCTCACACTGGGGGGGGGCGGGGGGGACACACACCTCAGAAGGGCCAACAAAAATATTAGGAATGGTTTGGGTCCTTCCTAGGTAAACTAAGGGCAATGGAGAAACAGGCAGCACTGAGAAGCTGCTCTCCCATCACTTGATCCTTCCTCTGTAGAGACCTACAAAGCTCCATTTCTGTATACATTGCTTTATAATATCAGTGTCAAACCACCAGCTGGATCAGCTAGAAACAGTCTCAAGTTATCCCAATGTGGAGACACAACAGACCTATTTACCCTTCATTACAAACAGCTCCAGCACCATCCAAAGAGGGAGGAGTAGCGGAAGTTAAACCTAAACCTGGAATTCCGTGGTAAGCAGAGGAAAACAGTCAAGAGTTTGCAGCCACAGACAGACCGTGGTTTTGTTGCTTTAAGATACATGATCCCAACCGGTCATAGGTCAGAAGTATTTCTGGACTTTACACTGACATTATACTTTCATAGTGAAACGCTACTCAATAACAGCATTGCTGTCTCAGCTTTATCTAGCCAGAGTGATCTGTGTCCCCAGTGAACTGCGAGCAGCCCATGAAGCCTTCCAATCTTGGAAACCTGATTACTCCAGAATGTGCTAGGTTCTTCCCCAGTAACACAGCTGCATACCATCATCCTCCCATCTTCCAGGCTGCATCCTCACAGTGTTCAAACACCTACCTGCAATCTTACAGCTCTCTACGGCCCCAGCCCTGGGCAGCAACAGGGGTACCTTGGGCTCTGCAGAGGAATGGTCCCTGACAGTCATCATTGCCATTATGCACCAAATGTGAGCTACAAACAGTGGTGTGCAGCTGCAAAGCAAGATAAACTGTTGAGTTCTTCAACACTTCAAGCTTCTTGAAGAGGTCTGTTTTTCCTTTTTACCTGTAGTTGATTGAGCCATACACTTGTATTCGAAAGTTAGTTGAGTGTTTTGATACTGTGTTTCTCTAAAGCCATAAGCGAATCAATTGTGTCAAACCCAGTTATCAGAAATAATCCGACCACAATGATCAAGACAGCAAAAAACACGGGGGAAGTATCAGCAGTAGAAAAGAAAGAGATTGTTTTTAAAGGTTTATTCACCAGAAATGAGTGACTTGAAACTGAAAAGCATTTTTGATTAACACTCTGCCTGACTTTCACTTCAATGACATTTTAATGAACATTTTCTAAGTAGCTCTACTTGCAAACGAACGTGGGAGAATAATGCACAAAGGTAATGGGAGGGGAAAAAATAATCCATCAGTCATTTTATTTCTTGGATGGCTCTGAGAAAATAAATAATAATTCATCAGGGGAAAAGTGATCCAGCGAAAATTCAATTGTTAAAAGACAACTGGAAAGGAATAATGAGTAGACAGAAAGGTCTGAATTAAGAGAGAGGGACATGAAGAAAGATACAGTGTGATCTGGAAGCCAATTAGGTTACTTTGTAATTCTTCAAAGATGAAGGGAGCATGTTCACATATGTCCTGAGTACTTCTGCCACAGAGCTAACAATAAACTGTCAGAAAAAAAGTTTATAGCAGAGCAATAAATGCGATTGTAGGACTGGCTGGAGCCACATGAAGTAGATTTCTACCCTGATAACTGTCAGCATGAAAATACCTTCTTTGGTAACAGGTTTAATATGGTTCATGGTTCTTTATTTCTGTTTTTAATGTCAGGTTGGATCAAATTTTGAAACCTTCCAATAGGACTACAGTAAGACCTGTGAGGGCCTAATAAAAGGGGGGCGGGGAGGAGTGAGGGTGATATAAACAAGCAAACTGTTCATTCACCTAGCATGGCATGAGTTACAGTGAGAACATGCCAAACTTAAATAAATTAGGCTGTATAATTTTACTCGGCAGCTTAAGGAGTAAAATAATCATGCAGTGTTGCTGAGATTCCAAGAGCTACCCAGAGGGTGCAAAAAATCTAACACCATCAGGCAGCAATGGGAATGCCAATTAAATACACCTTTTTTTCTTCCTGTCATAAATTGTTAACAAAACTTTTTCCAATGTCTTGTAACCACGCTTTTAACCCAAGAAAAAGCAAAACTAAGAAGGTTCCCCAAATGGCAATCACATGCCACTGGCAGTAGGATTCATGTACTGCTTTTGCTACAGCACGTATACCACAGTTTAAGAATTCCTAGGGTAGAAGAAAAAGTAGTCAATTTAGTACTGCACACTACAATTCTAGACACTCTGCAACCAGCAGAGAAACTGCAGAGCATCTGGAGTATAAGAGATGAAAATTTCACCCACCAAGTGTTAGCAGCAAGTAGACTTTATTTTTAATCTTCTTATGACAACTGTTATTCTGTAAAAGCCAAATTTAAGAAAATGATGCTCAAATGAAGATTTCATCATCACAATCCCAAACACACAAATGCCAAAGATTTGAGATCTTGGCAGGTCTTCTGTTGACTAAAACCAGGACATTTCTTCAGAGAGAGGGCCGTAAATAATAAAGGAGCTAAGTTCAGAGGCAAAGTATGTTGAAGCGACACGTTATGTCATCCACCCACCTATCCACACAATGCAGAAGTACCACTCCTGTGGCGGCAACAGGGATACCACAAAAAAATAGCCCATCTCTTCAGCTGCACAAAAACATTACTGTACAGTCATTGTCCTGCAGGTTACCTTGCACGGACAGACAGACAGACCCCTACACTAGTGCAAATCACCACTGTGGTCCACTGCTATTCCAAACTATGTTCACATGTAGATGAGCCATAGCATATGCCAGCCAGCAACTATGGCAAGTGCCAAAGGCTGACATGCCCCAACTGGGAGTTCCAGCCTGTGTCAAAAGTGCTTTGATCTCCAGTGAGCAACATCGGCTGGCATCCCACCACCACCTTATCACAGGGGCAGAGAAACTGCAGTGCTCTACCCAGGGGTTCACTCACCTAAAAGCATGAGGCTGACACTACACAAAAGGGCCTTGTCCATAGAAGGAAGAATTACATGCCTTCCAGTAGCAGTATCAGCTGTACTAGATGAATGCAAATAGCATTAAACACCAAATACAAGTTACAAATTGGTATAATTGATGCTGAAACAACTTCTTTTTTTTAAAGTATACTCAAAAACTGTATGAACGATGTTTTCCTTGAGAGTAACTTTAGAGCATTTCCCAGAAGAGTTTAAATATGTATTTGGCCCTAAAGCCTACCGCAGGTACCTTTTTCATTTGCGCAGTGTGGTATGTGCACGCACGAAGGAAAAATAGAGGACAGATGGCTAAATCGACGCATATTTACTAAGGTATGAACACCACGTTAAAATCATAAGCACTAGGCCAAGTCACATGTTTAAAATTAATTACACTTCCGCTACTACCTACAAGTCCACACTGCTTTAAAAATCTACAAGTCTGAACAAGATACGTCAGCGTGACACGATCGCTTAAGTATATTAATCCCACATGGATATCCTCTGCAGCTGAATTAAAGGCACTCAAGTTGTTCCATGCTACTGTTCAAATGCATATTCAGCCACATTACTGCTGCCTGTCCTCCTCCCAGCAGAAATGCAAGTATGCCCAAAAGAAGCAGAAAACAAAACATCTGGAAACAGAAGCCTACAGGCAACGCTCTCATAGCTCGGGACGCACATGTGTGTATTCTGTGTATTTCTGGACAAATACACGCACCTACAAGGAGTAAATGTACAGGTTTCCACGCAACACTGGCGGTAAGCGAAGCGTTTAATTTCTGTCCGTCTGCCCCGCTGTCACACTCCCCCTCCCGGGCGCGGTCCCGTGCCGTGCCCCCCGCCGGCC
>VWZF01003560.1:372712-501573 GCA_013396755.1 Sclerurus mexicanus | reverse complement strand
TAACGGGGGCGGTAACGGGGGGGGATGACGGCCCCGAGAGCCGCGGGACGGTGCTGCGCTGTGCAGAGGGAAGGGGAGAACCGAGAGCGGGGGAAGCCGCCCCCCGGCAGCGCGGCCCCAGCCCCGCAATCGCGGCCGCCGCCGGTTCCTTCCCCTCCGGGGTTCCAGGAGGAGCGCCGGCACACGGGAGCACGATCCACGCGCGGGATTGTGGGGGTCTAACCTGAGAATTTACGGGAATTATTCTATAGTTCTATAATGTTGGGTATTATTCTAATTTATGGAAAGATGCTCCCTGCCTTCTGCATCCACGGGGGTCCCCCATGGCGCGCACACGCCGCGATCCGCTTGGCTTGTCACAGCGCAGGGGTCGCATGGATTTAGCAATAGTTTTGCTTAATCCTAGAATGAAGCTCCTGTATCCTGACTTGTTCCTCCAGGAATGCCAAAGTCCAGGCTGGTTCACTGCTCATCGGCTGGAGCAGCACCCATAGCACCGGGCGCAGGGACGCTCTGCAAGGGATGCTCTCCCAGGGGATGCTTTCCCAAAGGTTTCCCCTTCCAAGGGGCTGGGACAGGTGTGGACAGGGCTGGGGGTCACACCAACACACCCCAGGCCCGCAGGACACCTCACCCTGCCCTTCCACTTATCTCCCTGCACTGCCCTTAAACAGCCACGGAGGAAACCCCACCTTTCAGCAGAAATCTTTCTCAAGGGCAGTTCAGACCTAACAAACGCAATTTCAACCAGTGTTAAGAGACAACGAACTCCAGACTGTTCCAGAAGAAATGGGATGCAATGGGCTGAAGGGGTGACACACTCCACAGCCTTCCCCAGCCCCTGGTTACAGCAACACCTCCCTCCCTGCACACAAACCATGGCCAAACTGAGGCACTGGCTGCAGGAAGAAGGAAAGAAACAGCCTGGAACCAGGAAAATACAAACAAAGTGGGAGTGGAGACTATGTTTGTTTATAATTTTTTTTCTCCTTTTAGATTTGTTTGTAAAGTAACAAGTGAAAGCAAATGCAGACTGAGCCCTCCTGCAACCTGGTGTATCCTGAGGGACTCAATGGCCTTGGAGGTCTCTTCCAAGATTATACATTATTCTGTGATCTTCTGCCCTGGGTCTGCACTAGCTGGGAATGGTTTTCCAACCATTCCATGTGTTTTGCCTGGCACAGCAACACTCATCTTTCAGCAGCAGAAACCACCTTTTAACTGGGGGTTAAGAAATCAGGAAACCAGACCTGGGCAAAGGAGTGACTACTTAAATCTTTCCGACTCAAAGAAAAAAAAACCAGAGGAGTCATCCTGAATTCTTACCCCAGCCCCATCCCAAATCAACTTAACATTGAAAAAGAATGGGGTTTGAGTTTTGCGCTTTTTATTTTCTTGTTTTGATGGAAAATCAAGGGCACTACCATATTTCTAAAACAGCTGCACAGGTCAGAGTGGAGAAAAGATGGGAAGCAGGAGGGACCTCCCTGTGCCGGGACAGTCTCACACAGACAGGGCCGTGCAGTGCTCCCCTGAGTGCCACGTTCCCCTGGCTGATGCTCTGGTGTTTTACACCACTGCAACACTTTGCTGAGGAACTTACAACCAAACTGCAATTACTTTGCTGCAAATTAGTATTTTTGGTGGTTTTCAGTGGCTCCATGTGCAAACACAGCCAAAGAAATGTGGGAGGAACACCCAGTCCTGTGGTGGTTTTGTCAGCACCGTGTGCGCTGGCTCTTGTGCAAACGCTTCCTCTTGAGACAGATGCTGGATTAACAAATGCAATCCCACTGAAATCCACGTGAAAACTCCTCCTTGCTTTGCTTGGGCCGCAATTCTGCACCTGAAGTTTTGAATCCAACTACAACGAGCCCTTCAGCACTGTGTCACTAATGCAGGTGCAGCAACAGGGATTGGTAGTTACTTAAAATGAAAATAATTGTAGCTCTCTCTAGAGGACCAAGTGCTCCGAGCTTCCTTGCATATGTGAGGATCTTTTACCTCCTCTCATCAAAAATTGAACTCCACTCATCTTCCAATTGAAACTTGGACATATTTGCTCATAGGAGCACGTTTTTCAGTTAGGAAATTCTAAAAACAAATGGTTCAGACATTTTTATAGGCATAAAAACGAAAGCCAAGTTGCTTAGTGGTTTCAGATGCTTTTTATTTGCAAATCAGAAAGGGCTTCATTTTATAAATTGAAATTGTATTGGCTGCTAATCCTGAAGGCAGACTCAGGCCTTTGGCTCTGCTTGGAGAAGTAGAAAAAGTGCATTTTAAAGACAAATTATTTCATTTGGACCAATGAGTACTGTGGTTGGACAGGACATTTATTTTATAGCAAAACTCATATAAAGTGTTTTAGATTGGTGTTCCATCAATTTAAGGGCATTGCACTGTGGGGACACTGCACTCCACAGTGAACCTGCACCACAGCCCTGATCACAAACATGTTCTTTGGGAATTTCAGGGACAATCACTACTCCTGGTATCGCAGCAGAGCTCTGGGAGCACCAGGCTCTTTACACAAGGTGCTGCACCTCCATCCACACTGCTGAGGAGCTCCCAGTCCCCACCACACAGAGACAAAATTGAGTTTCCCCTGTTTTGAAGGCAGAACTGATGAACTGAGACGATGAAGTTGCTCAAGTGTCCCCAGCAAGTCTGTGGACAGACATCCCTGATACTACAGGCTGCCCCTGTCATGCACTAACTACTCAAACTCAGGAAACTCTCCCCTTCCTGAAGCACAGTAAGAACATTTATTACAGAATCACAGAATCATTTAGATTGGAAAAAACCTCCAAGATCTTTTGAGTCCAGCCTCTGACTGATCACCACCTTGTCAAGACACTAGTTCCCCGTTTCTTCCGTACTTAATTTCCCTCGTCCTGATGTGCTCACTGAAAGACAAGTCTGCTACACTTGCTGAGCTCAGCTCGCTCATTGCTCATCCTGCAGAGTGTGAAAACCAGCCAATTAGCCCAGTGGCAAAGAAAACAGGTACTCTTTCAAGGAATTAGTAAGGCAGGAGTGAAGCAAGACCTAAAAGAAACAGGGACAAGTGTGAGGAGGGAAGAGCTGAACCAGCCATGCCAGTTCACCGTCATATTGCCGTTCCCTTCCCAAGTTCACCACGTACAGTTTCAGGACAGGAGATCACACCTGGTGGATTCCCAGGGATCAAGGTGAACTCACAGACTGAACTGGTGATCAGAGAAAATTCCAGTGTGTGCAGGGACGAAGGTGGCACAAAACCAACGGCAGCTGGGAAACAATGGGCAAAACTTAAACCTTCTGTAGTGAACAGTTTCGCAGCTGCATGAAACACACAAAAACCACTTGCTCCAGCTTTTGGTGGGTTCCCCAATCCAACCCAGAATGTATTTGCCTGAGTACCACACTACTAATTCCCTGAAATAATTATTGGTGCTCTCTCTGGTCTATGGCCTGGGCAATCCAATCTCATCCTCTTTTTCCTTCTGTTTAACTGATGGAAAAGAAAATCCCTGGTGCTGGTGGGCTGCTGCCCGTCCGCTTCCCTCGCCGCGCTCCCGGCTCGTTATCGCACCCTGGCAGCCCTGGGCGCTGTCTCCTGCCATTGTTCCTGCTCAAGTCACAGCTCTTTATTTTTGGAGGAGGAGGGTGGTGGTGTTGTTTTGTAATGTATAGCAAAATAAAGCTGATTTCTTATAACAGAAACTGTTCTGTTATTGCAGAGTCCTTATTTTAGCTGCGCTTGAAGAGCTGAGGAAAAGCTGTTCGGTCGCTCACAAGCACGAGCAGATCGAACCACACAGCTTCTCTTCCTAACACCTCCCACATGCCACGCATCAGCCCTTAACTTCCTATAAATGATAAGCAGCATTCATTTTGATTATTCACTGTTGTTTTGGGGGTTGGTAGGCAATAGGCTTCTCTCTCAGTCTCTCACCTCCTCCCCAAACTGTCTGCAGCTCCTCCGTGCCAACCCTGCCAGCAGGACCAGGGGGTTTCCTGCTCAGTGTGAAGCACAAACTTGAAGCTGCTGTGTTCCAAGCCCTCACTGCAGTGGTTACCACCATCAGGGATTACAGACAGTTGCCTGTCACACCCTTCATAGATCCAGTTCAGTGTTTGGAAGTGACGGCCACGCCACGCAGGTCACCAGGGAGCCGTGAGCATCCTCTGCACCAGCACAACAGAGCCTGACGTGTGTTTTTAACACCTAAAAAATTCATCCCGAAATTTCATTTCCCTGTTTGCAGAGGATTCCCTTTCCTGCTCCAGGCCCTCCCAGAAACAGAGGAGATTTCAGCCATGCTCCCTCAAGCACCAGGTGCCCTCTCACTGCTCCCTGCCAGGAACAGGCTGCTTTGCTTTCTGGTTTTACTCCTCTGTGCTGGGCAAAATCCCCATCTGGGCCTCACCCCTGTTGGACAATCCCTCTCCAAGGCCATCCTCAGAGCAGACATCCCCCAGGAGGGGCTGGGGCTGCCAGAGCGTGTGCTGGCTCTGTGTGAGCACAGAGCACCCCAGTGTTCCCCGTTCCCAACCACAGCCCTGGGGAACACTGTCCCCCCTTATTCTCCGCATGCCCACGACCTCCTGTCAGCTCAATATTCCCCTTCTTTCCAACCGCTTTGATCTGACCACGTTTACCCAAAAAAACAACCACTTCTTGGGGGCCCCGACCTCAGACTGCGTCAGGATCACAGCACCAGGTTTGATTTGCTTCCACATCCCACAAACCTGCGGAGATCGGGAGCTGCCTCCGCAGCCCGGAGAGTTTTAGGCACCTAAGCCAGGGCAGCACCGCCCCAGTGCAGCCAGACACTGCCTGGGATCCATGGAAAACCTTCCCTCTCACCCTGAGCCTTTCAAAACACCCAAGCAAAAGTTCCCAGTGTGGCTTCTTTGTTTTTAAAACACTTCCTAGTCCACAAGTAGCTGCACTTGGTGAAAATTGTGTTTTCAGGATTTGAAAGCAGCTTGCCTGAGAATTTTCCAGCTTACAGCCATCTCCAAGGATGCTTTAAAAATTCCAGTAAACAAGGGACTGAAGAAGAACTCTTGATTAAACACAAGAAAACCTGAACTGCTTTTACCATTCTAAAAAAACTATTTTTTAAATCCTTGAAAGTGCACTGATGGGCTTAATAGTTTATTAACGATTTTACTTTTATGCTGTTTTCTTAGAACCACATGTTTAATATATACAGGTAACAAAGGGCCAAGGTAACCTAAAAATCTGGTCGTGAGGTACTTCGTGTTCGCTTCCAGCTACAAAGGACAAGTACTCTGACAGGTCTGGAGTGTTTGCAACCTCTTTGGTGTTTCAAAACCACCTCAGAGTGCTGGGAGCAGGTCCTTGGGCTGCAAGCTGATGGTGTGCGATTTACAGCCTTGCTTTTTAAGACACTTCAGATGCCAGCACTGCCCTGGTGGAAGCCTCCACTGTCTCTTCCGCTTAACAAACAAGCTGTACAAATTTTGTGCAAAAATACAAAATCTATCGCTTCACAAACACCTGGGCAATGCTTTATTCCAGGGGCTCCTTCCCATACCTGTGGTGGTTTTTTGCCTCACAGTTGAGTGTCCAAAGCCACAGAACACCCATGAATCTCACAGGATTCTTGTAATGGCTTTTAAACCCTACATTGTGGGCTGTTTATGGCGCAGTTGCATTTGCTTTAGAGATTTGTTTTAATGCTGTTGGTGTTATTTAGAGAGATATTAAATTCAAACAGCTTTATGGTTGCTAATAAACATCTATTACCATTACAGACATTCTAATATAAAAGCCTCATACAGGTGCTTTCTCTCAACTATGCAGATTTGATTGATTAGGCCACAGTAGTTTATTTTACACTTCAGTGGTCACTAAATCTATCGTTAAGATTAAAAATTGCAGTTTGTGCAGTCTGGGAACAACTTCACATTTAAGCTGTAAAATAAAAGTCACTTTACCAAAATTCTCGGGCGGGGGGGTGGGGAACACAACATAGAGAGGACATTAAAAGAAGAAAAGTTTTGTAACACTTTATTGAGCTCTTCAGAATATGAATTGCATAGAATCATGGAATGATTTGTATTGGAAGGGGCCTTAAAGCCCACCCAGTGCCACCCCCTTCCATGGGCAGGGACACCTTCCACCAGCCCAGGCTGCTCCAAGTCCCATCCAACCTGGCCTGGGACACTTCCAGGGATGGGGCAGCCACAGCTTCTCTGCCCAAACTGTGCCAGGGCCTGCCCACCCTCACAGGGAAGAATTTCTTCCCAATACCTAGTCCAAACCCACTCTCTGTCAGTTTGAAGCCATTCCCCCTTGTCCTGTCACTCCAGGCTCCTGTAAATAGTCTCTCCCCATCCCTCCTCTCAGCTCCCTTTAGGTACTGGAAGGCCACAATTAGGTCACCGTGGAGTCTTCTCCAGGCTGAACGTTCCCAATTCCCTCAGCCTTTCCCCACAGCAGAGCTGCTGCATCCCACACAAACACTGCAAAAATCCTGGGCACACAAAGCCGTAACCAAGACAAGTCTGCTCCGGTCGGGATTTGGGGCAGCCCAGAGCAGCATCCCCTCGTGGCACGGGAGTGACCCCTCTCAGCGTTCCCCATGAGCAGCTCTGTCCCTGTGTGGCAGTTCTGACCCACTGCCCTTTGGAGCGGGACCATCCAGCCGTGGATCCGCCGGAGCGGAGCTTAGGAGAGGAAGTTGGCCGACTTTAGGCGTGACATTTGCACTAACAATTCTGCTTCCAGTGCAGTGTCATTTGTTACTGTCTCCTGCATTAGCTGCTCCACGGTGCCCACTGGCCCCGAGTCCATCCCCCCGTGGAGCCCAGCCTGCCGAGCCGTGCTCAGACAGTGACCACCTGGGAGCAGGTTTGATAAATGGCCAGTTTATAATGCTGTCATGCCAATTTTGTCCTATGGGAAATGTGTGTCTCTCTCAAAACAGCTTATTACCAACCTGTGGCTGAGGCAATGATCAATCAAACTGATCAGATATGGCAAACATAGTAACTGATATAAAGAAGATTTCTTACTACACAGTTTGAGGTTAACGTGACAAATGATGGAGTGAGAAAGAATAACTTACAGGGAAAAGCCAGCCCATTAGAGGCTGAACTTAGGAGCAGCTTTGGGAAGCTGAGTTAACAACATGTCCTTCTAACATGTGCTTGTATTCCCTGCTCATTGGGGTAACCCTGAGTATATTCTCTCGCAAACTCCTTGCATAATCCAGAAGGTATGTTTTTTTAAACATACAGTCTGATTGTAAAGAGAAATTTAAGCCACCTACCCCCATCCTCAGTGCTTGGATATGATGGATCACCTGGCAGGTAATGCCTAATTCCAGATACATCACATCTTGTCAAAATCCCAAAATATTTTGAGGCATTTTACTGTCAGTCAGAGTTCAGAGTCAGAGTTCCTCCCAGAACTTCATCTATTTGCCTTCAAAACCATGGAGAAGGAACAGTGGAATCCTCCACATACGTAAACCCAACTGTGATTTAATGGCTTTTCTGAAACATGCCCAGAGAAACAGACTCTGTAAAACAAGACCTAAGGAGGGCTCAGTTTCATCCTTTTTCCACTGTCAGGATTACTCTGGATGCTCAGATAATTAAAGCCCTTTTTGCTTCACTGCTCACACAGTTCTGAGCCCAAATCTGGCAGAACTGGGTCTTGAGTCTGTCCCACTTTTTTTTTGGGTCTGGAGCAGGGAACATCCCTCCAGGATCAGCACACAGAGCTGTGGCTCTTGGAGAGCTGTTACAGTGGCTGTCGAGCCTCTGGCAAGCATCTGAGATTATTCACTTGACTGAGTTTGTGAAAACGAAGCCTTATTTGCTGGCAAAATTAATGAGAAAAGAGTCTTGAATGAGACAATAATTTATGGCTTCCACAGCAGCGGGAAAGGACAGGGAAACTCATCCGACTCGATCCTTCACAGGAAACGCAGATACTATGGGGCAACAGTGTGGATTTCTTTTCAGAAACATTGTCTGCCATTTCAAAATCGGGTCCTTAGCTGGGTATTTTGTTTTATGAAACCCTTCCAAAATTGATGAAGGTTGAAATAAATGGCCCTTTGTTCCCTCCCCGAACCACTGCATTTAATGATGGCAAAATAAAATTCTACTCCGTGGCTGCACGCCAGAGATCAGATGATACAACCAACTCACAACATATTTTAAATTTTGTGCTACACTGAAAATTGAGACACATTCAGATAGGTTTGGAACTGCACGCATCCAGCATTATCTCCCATATACATGGAGAAGTGAGAGCTGCAAATCGTGTCCTTTCCCCTGAAACTCCCATCTCTAATCTGGCCATAAACACCAACTCTTTGCCTTTCAGACACAGAAAACTGCCACCAGAAAAGCCAGAAATGCATCAGACAATAAGAAGACGGATAATGGCCACCAAACTCTGTTCTTCTCCCCCCTCTTTTTTGAACAGATAGGTTTTAGACTCTATAATAATCACGCAGCTAAGATACAAGGTCTCTTGTTGGCAATAACCTACATGACATGACTTAGAAGGCAGGTGTTACTGTAATTAGCTATTGTTTGACTATCAAAAGTCAGAGCTGATTAAAGCCACTAAGTACAAGTGCACTATTTTATTTCAAAGAATATTATGAACTGCATGCTGGGACTCTTTCACTGCGGCCCTACCTTCCGGAGTCTGCTAAGAGCCCATGCCAGCAGTAATCAAAACTAAAATCTGCATAAACCTTCAGGGTTTTAATTCAAGCAGAGCCCTTTCATTAGAAATATGTTACTTTATGAAATCTGGTCGCCAGCAAGGGGAGAAAAATGTGACTTCTTAAGAAAAGTGAATGGCATCTCTTTAGTGATTAACCCAAGATTAATGGAGGCTCCTACTGCTCGGCCTAAGTCCATTTTATTGCTAATTCATTTAGGTACTATTTCAGATGTACTTGATGAAAGTCACCTGCTAAGAAGTCATGTTTTGGCAAGCAAGGATAGCCATTATGGTCAAATCCCAAATAGAATTTTTATTAAAGAAGCTTTGAAAAGTGTCTTGCATTAGTCTTTCAGAGACATACTATTTAATGTACTCAATTAGTTAAAAATTTGGGGCCCAAGTCACTAATCAAACATTCATAAAGCTTTTTTTTATATTTTTTTTTCAGTCTACATGCATCTTTAATGTTCCAGGTAGGATGAACACTGCACTGAACAGGGACATTTATATTCAGACAAAAGCAGCAATACTGAGACTTACCCAGAAGTGGGTGGGATTTGGGTAAGTGCACGGTGGGATCCGGGAAATGTTGGCTTGGCAGAGCATCTCTTTGTTCCCCAGGATGCTGTGGGGAGTGGGGACTTATGCAAATCACATGTTCCTAAACTGTACCTAATCACTGAGCTTTGCCTTGTGTGTACGTTTAGAACAGGAGCTTTGATCCCTTCACACAAATCGTTTCAGTTTTTGACTTTTCTGCAGTTTGTTCTTTTGATAAATTAGAGTTTGGGGGATTTCATGATTAGAGCGCACAGAAAACTGACTTGTCACGTACACTGTGAGATCTTTTCAACACAGACAAAGCACCTCCGTGGCCCATCCAAAGCTCAGCCCCCACTTGCAGGTTGGGCAAGCTTTGATCCATGGACAATTCCATGACATCCTTGTAGGTTTTTATACTCCTCCTGAGACACTGAGAGACACACAACGCTCCATCAGAGAGACCTTGGCTTTGACAATGTGAGCTTTGCTTCCCTGCACTGTTTAGAGGAGAAATCCTGACAGTCAGGCCAGGAACACTCACTCTGAAGAGGAAAAAATCACATTCTAAAGGCAGGTCTGGTGCTCACAGACAGTCTAAGCCTCACGTGCAATCGTGGCCTTCTTTCTCAAAAAAATGGACAATGTCTGAAGGGGATAACAATGATCACAGGTGAGAAAGATCAGCCTCACCTGCCAGGCACCTTCGGTGAGGAGCCTTCCCTAAAACCTACATTACTGAATTACTGGTAACCATTCCTGGTGACCAGCACACATGGAAGCTGCTCCCACTGCTTTGGGTGCAAGCCACCTGCTCATGTATGAAGACAGAGGCCTGAGAACCCCCACCCACAACCTGCATGGCCCCACTTCGATCCTGTGAAGAACAAGACTATTTTAGCAATGGAAAGGGGCAAAGCAATTCAAAAATGTCTGCTTTGGGTATTCCAGCTTATTTGGTCTGAGATCTCTCCACACTGGGGGTGATGCGTGACTTTTAACTTGGGACCCAACAGCATAACAACCCAAACTCTACAAATCACACTTTGGGTTTTCCCAAGAAGTGAAACAATCTGGTTCCTAAACATTTTTGGGGTTTTTTTAAAGACTGATACAGTTTACGAGATACTGACTGGAATTGTTAGAATTGGCAAGAGCCACAAAACCAGCGACACACGTGCAAGATGCCACAAAACATACAAACAGCTCCCTGTCGCCAGTGGGTGTCACCGTCCCTATCAAGGAGAGCAAGAAGGTTTCCAACACTCCTCTAGCAATGTCCACAGTCAGCAGTAATGGCAACGCATTCCATGGCAGAATTGTGCTCCTGGGAGACTGTGCAAAAACCAGCCTGGACTTAAAACACTGCTCTGAGGGAACGCAGCACTAAAGGAGCCGCCCTTGTTGATAACAAAGTTATCCTAATCTGTTCCTCTTGTGTGCTGGGGCACTCACACATGCAAATCTTGTCTTGTTCAACCGTGTTTGTTCACCTCCATAGTCCTTCGGTGATTCAAATCTGTGTCTTACTATCCTATAATACCCTTGTCTAACAGTTCTTTTTAAATGCATGTGTTAATTATCTTGCCACCGCTGTAATTTCTCCCTGTAGTCCATTAATTAAGAGGTCACAATCTAAGAGCATGTTTACCCAATAAGCTTTCTTTTTTAATTATCCTAATTGCTTGGATACTGACAAAGACTCCATCCCTCCCCTTCGTCTGAGTGGATTAGAAAACGACATTTCAAAGCCCCACACAAAGATGGGTCTGTAAAACACACATATATGTATCTGTTTTTATAACCACAATGTTCAAACATCAAAGGTCAACAAGACACAAGGTATTGCATTTGTAGAGCTGTATAAAATGTAGGTACAAATTGCTCTCCATTAATTTATCTCTTAGTCTGGAATGTTCTATTGGTCAGGAAAAATATAAGCAAAATCTTAAACCATCTGTATAGGAACAAGATGGATGGACACAGCTTGGTCTGTCCAGGACACCATCAGTGCCTCTTATAGCAGCACCTACAGAGTGTCTTTGGCTAAAAGCAAGCAGAAAAATAAAGAGAGAAAGAAAAAAGGCACTAAGCTTTCACTCCAACAAAGATCAGTTATTATTCTCCCCCAGCCCAATATTCCCTTCCCCCAGGTAACATCTTGCCAAGCTGGTCCAAATACCTTTTTTACTGACTTAGCAAAACCCAACAGACAAAATCTCTACCACTTAAAAAATTTTAAGCCCCTCCTGTTGTCAAGTTTTTAAAAGGGAAAAGTAGCTATTTGAATTCCAGATAGGATTTTAACACAACAATTAGTAGAGGTTATGTCCAGAAAAACTACTACTGTGACAGAATGTGACACACCATTTGATATGTCAAGTAAAGTGAATTTTTTTGTTTTAATAAAGCAAATGTCTCATTCAGACTAGTCATCTCAGGAACTATATAACAGAAGTATAATTACTTAGAAATTGCTTAGGTAAGCGTGATTGATGCATGGTAAATAGATGTTTCCAGCACTTATTGTTTCTTCCTGATGGATTAGGAAGAGTTGTTTAACAGTTCATTTGACCAGTCTCTCCTGGTGTTTCTCGAGTCTGGCTGTGCCAGTCAGCACCAGCAGTTCCTGGTAGTTTAAGTCTCTTTAATAAAGATTAAGATGTCAGAGGTCCTGCATTGCACAAAATCCCGATTTTATTAACTTCTCATTATCAGCTGAAATATGAAGTGCATTTCTTTTCATCTGAAGTGCAGCACTTTCTCAAGGGAAAGGACAGATGAATCATATACATTTATGATGGTTAAGGGTGGGTTTGCTCCAACACTGGCTGATGCTGGTGAACATTTTGTCACCTGACGAGCACCACATACACTAATATTTTTCCCCAGAAAGTGTCTGAGTATCATGACCGTGGACCAACGCGACATATGAGTGAGTCGGCAGTGGTTAACGTGGGGCTGGGTACTTACACTCCAGCACTTAAGTCAATAATGCTTCCCTTAGAGAGCAGCAACACAAAATGTGCTGGGCAGGAACACCGAACCTCAAAAGTCACCCAACCAGGACTTGTTACACTCAGCCAACGTTCCCTTCCTCATGTTTGGCAGGTCAAGAGGAGTAACAAGCACCAAGACTCCGTGACACCCATTAAAAGAGATCAGAGAGGCACTCAAAGTCCACCCCGACCAGCAGGCAGGGAAGTTCTAATCCCATCTCGGTGAACTTCGGCAGCAGCTGATAAAGGGGATCTGCTGAAGGGCAGCACCGAGTGTGTCACTTTGGAAAGGCTCCTGTTTAATACCACGGGTGTGATCATCACTCTTACCCCAAAAACATCCAGGTCACTGCTACACAACCGGACACTGAAGCAGGATCACACGTGCCCTGTGTGACGCTCACAGCCGTGCTCTTAAGGGATTTTTGAAAGCTGGCAGATTGATGCGTTTTGCATATTTTAAAGCACGTCTTTGACAAACTCCTTGTTTTCAACCCTGACAATTGCAGGGAGCAAAGAACTGGCACTGTGTGTGTTTGAACAGGATGGCTCTTGCTGGGAATCACTCCACAGAAAGAGTTAAGAGGTAAAAACAGTTGTTCTGGTGTAACCCACGTCCTGCACCACGGGATCAAACCTTCAGACAGGCTCCCAGAGCAGCTCCCGGGAGGGTTAAGCTCTATTACTTCTGGTCTCTGACACTGCTAATGGCACTCTCTGACTAATTGCATTTCTATACCTCCACATACGTCTAGGCAACAAATAAGCCCTTTAATCAAACAGCTTCATCTACTTCTAATTAATTCCATTTCTATGCCTTTTTAAGAGCACAGGAACATACAAAGATAGAGATGATCGAGCACATTCCGTGGCCAGCTGACCACAACTGCTCTGCTCAAGCCTCCCTCATGACTAAGACAGTTCTGTGTGTCCCCACCTTACACCTTTAGTATTTCAGCTGCCTGAGGCTGAGTGGATTCACACCAAAGACCAAAAGTAACACGCTGTGGCTGTTGGGAGTCAGTTTTGATTCCCTTGGTGAACTGCTTTTGCATTTGCTCATAGATTTAATCACTTTTTGTTTCCCTCAGAACCTGCGTTGGCCTTGCCCTGCAAGTGCACAGACGTGGCGAGGGACGACTGTGGCATCAGCTGAGCAAACACAGGGGGGTTGTTTGCACACCCACACCGAACGTAAAGTCTACAATTTGAGGGCCACCAGCTTTGAAGGAAACGCCGATTCCTCCCCGACATTTACTTCTTTGATAAAACAGGTTGATGTATCAGGAAAATAAATCCCCCCCCTCGGTATTTAGGGAAGGGAACCACATCTGCCGTGGGCTGCCTGTTGCAAAGGTATGTATGCACAAAAGGAACGATAAGTGGGAGCTGAATACCGAGGAGTGGCAATTATCAGTTCCACATATCATTAGAGTCTCTCAGCTTTTCAACAGCACGGAGTTCCTAATACCGTGTTTACTGGACCAGGTAAAAGGGGACTCTTAATACTGTGCAAATATGACTTACCAAAGGACTTTGCTTTCTCACCTATTCTTGGGCTTTTCAAATCAACATTATTAATTGGCGGCTTATCTGTAAGTGCTGTCTGGCAGTTAAAGGATGTTTCCACCCATTGCCACGATACATAGAAACTCAGCAATGTCAGCCACAAGGACAAAGAACTCCATGTTGGAACAGCAAAATACTTCGACACCTTCAATCTTCTTTATAAAAGCCGAAAGCATTCCAGCATTTATTTGCTGTCCCTTACTTCAGCTGTTATTCCCTGTTCTATCATCCTTGCTTTTCCTCAATATATGAATTCAGAACTCTGGCTTACAGTTGCAAATACTAGAGCTTTTGCATTTTTCCCCCTCTTTCTTTTCTTCTCTTTTCCTGTGGATTTCTGTTATCCAGGTGTGTAGAAATGCTTTAGGACCTGGATCAAGTAATTTCCATACTGGGAAACTCAGCTGCATGGGATTTTAGGAGGTAACTTTCAGCCCTTCAGATCAACTTCCTCTTAACCTGCCAGCTCTCCTGAGCACCAAATCCACTTGAAAACGGAGAAAAAAATGTTTGGCTGATAAGGAACGCTGAACACAAAGAGCACGACACTCACCAGGCCCCATTAAAGAAAAGGGAAAGGAGTCTAAACGGAGAAGAAAAGCTCTCAGTGCCCCCAGCTCACGCTGCTCCGTGTGCTCCGGGCTGCACGTGCAGTGTGCCCAGGGAGTGAAAGCACAGCCGGGCTCCTTTCACACCGATGAACAAGATAAACCTGGGAGCACCATAAAAACCCGTAAGGCAAGAAAGGAAGCGATCTGGGCTCTCCCCTATTCTAATGCAGGGGTGGGGATATCTAGTCCAGCCTGGCAGGTGTTTGTCTGAACCTCCCAAGAGCCTGCAGAGGCAGGTATTTTATCTCCTCCCTAGAGAGTCCTCTCAGGAACTCATCTATTCTGGTCTCTCATTTTTCTTGCCATCCATCTTGTTACAAGGCTGGTTCCTTCTCATCTTATTCTGATGGATGTGTGACAGAGATGATGGTCCTTTGGTGCAGAATATGAATTTCAGCTGTTTGTTTTACAGCATGACACCTGCTTATCTTAAAGAAATTTTCCTGTAGAAGCACAATCAGATCCAATTAATTTATTTAAAGTATTTCTCTTTCTTTGAAAGAGGGTTTCCCTCTGCCACCACATTGGCTATGGAGTTGTGACCTGTGAATTGAGATGCTCAGCAGGTTTTCTCTTCCTTTTTTTTAAAAAAAAGGAAATGGTTATTCATTGAGGTGTATATTTAAAGAAAAAGCAAACAAATATTTGATGTGCAGTGTTAGCAAGAAAGGGGAGAGCACTGTGTAAGCACAGAAAATGCAGGTGAACTGCTTTATGTGAGTGAAAACAAAGTGGGGGGAGAAGGACCACTACAAAGGTACATTCTGGCTGTGTAAATCCAGAGAGAGGTTTGGTTATCCTCAAATGGGAGAGAGAGTTACCAAACACATGGCTGCTGTAATTCAGTGTTTGACATATTTAAGCATCACAGAAAAAGAGTAAAAAAGCCCAAGAGAACAGCAGAGATATGGGAGGACATGGTCAATGAGATCAACAGAATTTTTGTCCTACCCAAAGAGAGTCCAGCACATTTTCTGAGTGACACGAAATATTACTTTAAGCACATAGCTGAGAAATGTTTCAGGAAAATATATCCTCCCTCTTAAAACCTAAAATCTGCTCATTATGTCAATCATAGCTATGGTTGGGGTTCTGCTTTGTGATGAACCAATCCATTTAGATATTCTAAAATAAAAAAGTCTTTTCTTTTTAATTCTACCAAACCTCTGCCAGCAGGAAAACACACTCAAAGCCTTGTCCAGGTCTAAAGGATTTCTGAACTTCCAAAGAAAAAGAGAAACTCCATTAGTTTCTTTTCTCATCATTTATGTGCATAAGCTTCTAACACTTCCAGGCTTCCTCTGGCATTGCAAACAGAACAGAGAAAATGCAACAAGGAAACCTATTTCTTGGGTCTTTCCAGCCCAGTTAGTCTGAGGAATTAAGAGTCATGTGCAAGGTTTCCATCAATGTTTTTCAGACCAAAGGGGTTCTGATGAATTTTGGAGATGCATCCAGACTTCGGAGCGAGTTTCCAAACCAAACAAAACTGCAAACTCCGACATTCACTGGTGACTTGCTTGTTTGCCAGACTTCCTATCATGCAGCAAAAAGGACTATTTCAAACCATCTCAGAATAACCTGCTTTCATGGGCATTTCACTGTGTAACACCTTTAAGTCACAATAACACGAACATTCATATGGCAATGGCTGAAGCCTCGGTCTGGATTCAGCAGTAACATGGATTGACTAATAAACCTTGGTTTTCTGTCTTCATTCCTCTGAGAAAATCTTGTTATTTGGATAATAATAATCAAAATGTCCGCATTGGAGTATTATGGCTTCTTTTCTTGGATTTGGATATCTTTAAAAAGCAAAATGGATCATAGATTTGTGTGAGCAGCATCTGGGCACAAAGGGAAGTGCTTCACCCAAAGTCATCCCAGTTTCTGGGTGAGGATGGGTTTTGCTGGATGCCACTCATCAGGCATCTCCAATACAGCAATGCCTTGGAAAAATGAGCGTGATCCTAAACCCCCACATTTCCGACACCAGGGATGCCCAGTTTCTCCCCCTTTTTTAGCAGAGATGTGCCGGGGGCTGCAGGAAATCCTATCACAGCAAAGAGCAAATAAGCATATGGTGAACATCAGACCTGGAATGGAAGATGGGACACCATTCAAATTAGAAGTTTTTATTGGCAAGGGGACCGGCAAATATAAACTGCCAGGAATAAATTTACGTTGGAACTCAGAAGACATGTTCTAGTCATCAGAAGACAAAGAGCCTGAAAGAAATTATCTTACTTAGGGAGAGCACAACCTACTTAGGAGAGATTGTCCATCCTCACTGCATGGGATTGTAGGAAACCAGGCAAAATAACCCACCAGGGTTGCTCCAGACCTCTGTTCCTGACAGGAATTCAGGTGCAAAGGAAACCCCCCACCCCCAGATGAGCTAAAAGAAAAGGAATGATGTCAGTGTAATGAGCATCCCAACTCCAGACAGGGCTGAGTGTCTCCCGACTGACAGTGTTTTCCTAAGTGTATGGATTTACATGGCAACCTGGGCCTCAGCACAGCTGAACTCTTGCCACAAGTTTTTCAGGATTCACCTTTTTTTAAGATTCCCATGACCAAGAAAATGATTAATCTCCATTTCATGGCGGCAGGAGCTGAGTAAGAGACTGCTTGGATTTGCCAAGATAACCAGTAGAAAGGCCCAGGTTATTTCTGGGCAGAACTACAGAAAGAGGAAAAAAGTGAACCAGGTACTAAGGGAAGAGATGAACAATGAAAGCCAAGACTTCTATGGGTTTACTTATAAATATATGTAATTGGAAGGGTAAATAGCAAAAACCAAAAATTCCTCGATTCATTTTGAAATTGAATTCTTAAGGAAAGAAGAATTTAGCACTATCACAAAAACCACCTTGGGGCAACAGCATCAATGTGCATTTCCAGAGTTTCCACCAGACTCCACGTAAGGAGGAACCAATCTTCTGGGTGAGACAAGACTGAAATTCCAGTGGAAATTAAGAGAAGCAATTCCTTTAGGACTTGTGATTTATTCTTGTGGAACAGAAGGAATTACTGCACTGATGAGGGTTTAAAATGTTCTGACAGCAGAGATGCAGAACTATCTGCACAGTAATTATTAATGAGCTGGAAAAGCGCCGGGTAGCAAACCCAACTCCTTTCTCCAAGGCCAACACTCATGTCAACAAATCCCTAAAATAATCGGCTAACTCCGGGAGATTAGGAGACAGGATGCCTCGATACGACAGGAGATTTCTTAATTTCAGTTACTCACAGCACACATTAAGCCTCAATAGAGGAAAATTTCCTCAAAACTTTCAAACCCAGTTTCTAATCTATTGCACAGCTTTCGGTATTTCTTTTCTATATTCTGGATTGCAGTCTAAAATAAGGAGGGGAAAAAGTAATAAAAAAATTTAATCACTTGAGTAGCCAAGAAGGGATTTAGGCACTTAATTTAGACTCCTTCTGCTACTACTACTATTATTACATGTTTGTTTTTTATCTATTTATATATATGTTTACATGCTGAAATTTCCATGGGTAAAGACAGAAGGCACCACTGAACATCACAGAAGAACTGACTTCGAGTAATTATTTTTCCGCCCAAAGTGTCCTATGAAAAATAAATTTGGGTTGAGTTTTTTTTTTCAGAACACATATTTTATCATCTTATAAAAATCTCATCTAATCTAAAACCCCATCGTCAAAATACACTGCAGTGCACATGGGACAACAGTCACACCTTCATCGCTTTTCACCCCTTGATATAATAAAATAAAAACATTTTTTGGTTTTGCTATGACATATATAAATATATATATATTTAATTAAAGCTGGCATCCAGTTCCCTGTGTTTCGGCTTTTCTCTTTGCCTTTTTAAAGCAGCACATAAGTGTTCACATAAGTAAGCACACTGGTTCCATAAGTGTTGGAACCAATTCCAAGTCACTCTTGGGTCTATTCACCCCCTCTCAGTCCCCCTTTCCTCCCTCCCCACTTGCTGTCCAGGTTTTCCCATTTATCCAGTGAGCTCTAACAGGTTCCTACCTGATCCATATTCTCTTCAACAGCTGCACGATGGGATTAATCCAACCCTGCACATCCCTCAAGATCACAGATTACATTAATAGAACCATCTGGCTACTCTAATGTATGGAACTATACAATAAATCCCAAATTCCCCTCTGAAATAGAAACCTGCCCTCGGAGTGATGTATCCTCACACTGAGGTGTATTCCCTGGTCTATGGAAATAACCGGTCCTAATTCAGAGCATCGCCCTCCTCTGCTGCCGTATCGGCTCCCAGCCCGTCGCACGTGTGGTTCTGAATCCAGACCTAATTCCAGGAATACCTCCTGGGCTGGCCCCTGCATCCAGGCAGGAACGGCAGAACAGACCGAGGGGAGGGGGTGCGTTACCTTTGGAGTTACCACATAGTCCTGAAATCCCAGGGGCTATCAGTCCAAAATTTGTGATGTTTTGTCTACTCTGGTGATTTAAGGTTTGTCAGAAAATGTCAGAAAGGCCACGAGGCCAAGGGCTTCCTGATGACTGAGGATTTTCTTTCACATGACCTTCCTGAAGTTGATTTTGGGCTCCAGACAGTGCTGCCTTCAGCTCTGACAGGGGCCGGCTGGCAGCAGATTCATGGGGATCTCTGGGGCATTCTGGCATTTTTAAACTGAGTCGAGGCTGTAATGCCTCCTAATCATCCAGAATATTATTTCACTAGGAATCATCTTCCAGGCGGGATGTAAATGCCAGCCTTTCAGTGTGCAGGGTTTGGCTAGCAGGGAAAAGTCTGTGCTCAAAGGTATGCAAACAATTAAAAACATATCGGGATTCGAGAGAATAAACATGAATGTCGAGTATTTTCATTTCACGTGTGATATTACAGGGGGTTTTTAACAGAGTATCACTGAAATGAATTGTAGAGGCACGGAGAGAGGAGGATTGTGAGAGAACTGCTAAAAATGTTAAATGTGTGTTAAAACTGTTAATTTGTGTGCAAACTGTTAAATATGTGTTTGTGGGTATTTTCACAAGCACCAAGCAAAGGGAGCTCACTCACCAGCACATGTGGCTGTCCCACTGTTTAGGAAGCTCTTAGTCACAGAAAAGTTTATAAACCTTACATTTGCATACATGATTAGCATAACTGATTACTCAGCCAAAATGTCCCACCCTCACAGGGAAAAATTCCAAATCACCAATGGAGTGGGTTTAGTGTTTCCCCCTCGAGCAGATCCCTGGTCAGGCACAAGACAGCACCCTGGACTTGCCTCCACGCAGCACATCCCGCTTGGAACGAGTGTCTGGGTTGGTTTGTTTTGTCAAGGGAGCTGCCTCCTGCCTCCTCACCTCCCCAGAAATGGTTTTGTCCTTACCAGGAGGCCACCACAAAGTCTGTGTGTTTATGCCTGAGATGCATTGTGACGACAAGGTGACCTCCCGTAACTCTGCGCCCCGAGTTAAGAGACACTTTTATCTGAGTTGATGCCGCTCAACAGAGATATGTCACTCGGAACAACGTGTGCAAACAGCTCAGCATTTTGGGCACTTCCCTCAGCTCCAGCAATTCAAGGCAATAAGACAGCAGGTTATAAATCAGCGCGAGATTCACTGCTCTTGGGTTCACACCGGAGGAAGGGGAAGAACCAACTTAACTCACAAAGAAGTCTTATTCAGAACTGCATGAGGTGTTCACACCATCTCCAAACCCTACATTAATTTGCCATAAAGAGCATGGTAATTGCCATTGACCATTTAATTGCCTGCACTTCTGGAACCACTGGGACAGAGCCCTGGGCCCAGACATGCTGTTCCACCTCCTTGTGATACGTGTGGCTGGAGTTGACCCAACACGCTGGAGATGTGGAGAAAGCAAACTTAACCACTGCAAGTCTTCTTAACTTGGCCTGATTTATGGGTCCAAACCCCCAGAGACCTCTTCATGGGCCCACTTCTCGTACAGACACACACTAAACAACCAAGCCTAAACATCTGTATCACAGAAATTAAACATACAATGTTATTCCTGCAAAATAACTTAACCGTCACTTTCTGCACCGACTTTTCCATGCCAGCCTTACACCTTTTTTTTTTTCACTTTACATGCTTCATTTCAGCAAAATCAAGGATGCAAACTTCTTAGAAGTACTTAGTTTCCATGGAAACCTAAGCTGACCGCAACATTATTGTTCTCAAGAGGGAACTGACTTTACTATATGTTCATTCACTGAATTAATGGACTCCTGGTTCTTTTATTAGCAGCTCTCTAACAATAGAAAGAGAGAAATGTTATAAAAAAGACTCTCAGACAACTGTCCACCCTTTTGTCCGGGGCTTATTGGAATGACGCAAGTCTATTCAGGAAAAGATTATAAAAATCAACTCAAAGCTGCCTCTGTTTGTGGCCGCTAAATATACCTTTATTTCATAAAGATACAACCTATAAAACAAGCAAATTAAAGCTGTTTCTGAAATAGTAGCTGTGAGGCAGCGAGCACGGTGAAACCGGGCTTTAGCTCTGCTAACTGGGATTGTTCACCATCACATGGGGTTGTGGGGCAGCATTAACCTCCAGCTCTGGTAAACTCTCAGTGAAGATGAAAATTGTTTTAAAACTGGGGAGGTTAATTCTTCGACATACAGAAAGGTGAAGAAACACCACTGAAATTCGGGGGCTTAAATCCTCACTGACAGTCTTAGAAAACCTTTCACGAGACAGAGGTAATAAATACATCCCTCGTAAACGCTGGCTGCAGGAACGGACGCGCACTTTGTGCTGCAAACCCGGGAACTTTGCAGGGCGCAAGCGAAAACCTCCGATTTGATCTTCCTGCGGGGGTACAATGTGCTGACAGCCCCAGCTCAGGCCTAAGGGGGTCTGGCCTGGCCAGTAATTGCTCCACAAAAGACAGTTAACAGTTCCCTTGCTCTTCCCTAACTACCTTCCTGACTGCTTATTGAAGTCTGATTTCTTACTCCTCTGGGTCATCATTCATCAGTCCTCCAGATCCCGCCGGGAGAGCCCGGCCAGACCTTTCCACATCCCTCGTTGCCAGAGGCCATTTCTGACGGCCCGTGATATAGAAAATGTCTTCACAGCGATCCGGCGGGACAAACTATGCTTATAATACCCAAATAATCATTTTGCAAATTATCATAATTATCAATCAATCATCTTGTGCGAACAATGTGTTTCTGAAGTATCAGATGGTTCCTGTGACCTGTAGCGTTTTGGATATAATAATAAACCCGGGGAGATTTATGGCCCCATCCCGCTTCGCATCTGCAGCAGCAAAACATTCATTGGGTTTTACTTTTGTGTTAGGACTAAAAGCTTTTCACATACCTGGGTTTTTTGTTCATTACTTGATGCTTTCCAAGAGGTCAGAATTTATCATCTCACCCAGTTTTCTAACAGTAACTTTATTTTAAAAAAACAAAACAACAAAAACCAAAACTGTGCAATTTGTGAGTACAGAATAAACAAGCTGCATAAATCACTTTTGCTTTACAGCCTCATCAGCGTTATAGTCCCAGCTTCCAGTATTTTGTAATGTAGGAATGAAGCCAGGCAAAGTAGGGGGAAAAATTGCTTTTGTCTCCAGTTTTTGTTGTGTTTTGCACAAAACCAGATTGAATGCAACCCTTTTGAAGCCGATAGCATCTCCCGCTCCCTGTGCAGCACATTCTTGTTAATGGATAAATTCAAGCTCTCCAGAAAGTCAAAGAATAAATTTAAAGCCTTTTGCCAAATGCCTATCCTATTGGATTTTGATAAGATGGCTATTGAGCTTTAATAATGTCTTCTATCCTTTTTCAGCTGGCCCTTAACATGTCTCTTTATTTGTCCCTAAAGCCTCTTCAGCGATGCCTTTTTATTACAAGTCTCTCAGCTTGCTCTCAAGGGAGACAGGGTCGACAAGAGTGATAGATAGATAACTCTATAGATTATCTCCCACAGATGTTTTCTCTCCAGTAGCCCCTCAGGCTATTCCCTCTAAGTAAACAGAAACTAAATAGAGAGTCTACTGAAGAGAGAAGTCCCTGAGGTCCCTTGTCACCACGGTCAGAAAAACAGCCTGTCCAGAGGAGCTTGGCTGGGAGCTCTGTGCACACACAGAGCCGCCTTCCACAGCATTCTCCAACCATCAGCCAAAGTGACTCTTAGAGGAGACAGAAATTCACCTACTGCAAAAGAGGGGCTGGGTAATGGACACTGGCCTTGCTTCCTGCCGGAGGAAGTCAAAATCTTTCAGCTCAAAGTTAAAGCAAAATGACAATGATGATGAATACAACGAGAACAAGCTGTTGTTTCACTGCGTTAAGTGCAGTGGAGCAGCTTAGAAAATTCAGAGGGAGAGAACACGGGAGCTGCTCTCTAAGCAAAATAAACAGACTGGAGGGACATGGGTTGGGCAAAGGGCATTTGGGACCAGGGGACAATAAACCCACAGGTATAACTCATGTTTTGTGCACAGCTCAAGTGTCTGCATTCAGGTCACTGAAATAAGTGATTTTCCTATTTTAGTATTGCTTTCACAATGGATTATTTAAAATTAAACAAACAGGATGAGTAGCTCATGTATATTTGTCCAAGTTAAGCTAAATATCAGCAAGCAAAAATAACACAAGGAACACTTGTTAGGGGTACAGCACATTTGAGTCCGTGGCACAGCACAGATACAGAAAGTGAACCTGCATATGGGTCCTTTAATATTGAAATCTTAATTCCAGTCAGACAACCACTAACAAAGAAATCAGCTTTGTGGTTTTAGTGGTCCCAGCAGAAATAACAGTAATACAAACTGAAAAATACCAGATATAGTGGGAAAATACTTCTTTTATTTTGCTCCGAGCCAAAACCAAGCCTGTTTTATAGTACCATATAACAGTCTCTGCTATGCTACATCTTCAGACTTCTCACTGCCTTTCAGTTCATGAAATGTTATGTAAAAGAGCTTTCTTTTTTTTCCCCAGCAGCTTAACAGCAGAGATAATTCTGGGGTCAGTTTTTAAGCAGAGATTGCTCCCTGCACATCTTCCTACACCTCTCACTGCCATTGCCTTCCCTTCCCTTCCTTTTCCTGGTTTTACAGATTTTTTTTCTCTGCATTTCAGATTTTTACTTCTCTTCCTAGTCCTTGTTAGTGCCCAGCTCTGAACCTGTGATACAGCAGTCAAAGGAGCCACTGAAATGATGGTCTCTTCAGCTCCAATTTCCTCTGCTCCAGTTTAAATCAGGCCACCCACTACAGTTACATTTGTCTTCAGTCACCTTCTTGCCACCAACTCATCTCTGAAGGAACAGGAATAAATTGTAGTCAAATCTCAACTATTGTGTCTTCAGGGATATGACAACTGAATGATTTAGAGAGGCTGGAAAAGGGAATTTGCTCCCGGGAGGGTTTTGTACCGCTGGAGCCAAATGCCAGAGTGCTGCTTCCAAACAATTTTAAGGTGCTACAAAAATTGTCCGGAATGATTTCTCATTCTTTTTTCTTCATTTTCTTCTGACTGAAAAGCTGTCTCACAGTAGTCTTTTCACAAGCCATAAAGTTTAGACTTGAACTCTTTACCTTACTGCTCTGACCTCCTTTACCCCAGCTGTAAAACCCTACTGCCCATCCTTCAATAAATTTATCACCTCATAAACTCCCACTAGTGCTTCTCTACAATGCATTTAAAAGACACAAGTGGAAGGCCAGTCCTTCCCCCCTTCCCTTGTCAAATATCATAATTGTCCAGTTTTATACCTGCTGTACAGGAAAATATTTGGGAACATGGTATTTTTCAAAGACCTGTAGTTTTTGCAACAGTCTCCTTTGAAATAAAAGGAATGAAGTTTAAATACAAACCCATGGATTGCACATATAAAGGTGCCAGTCTCATGTTTCCTTCTACCCTGTTTCACACAACTCCTGCTCTATTTAGGGCAGATGCTGGAGGTGGGGATGGAGGATTCATTTGTGATACTGGAATTAAAGACTGCATAAGAAGTAGCTGAGCATTCACTCCATCCTCGTGAGAAGTGCGTTGTGATAATAAGAACCTGCCACCTTGTCACCATGTCTGTCCAGACAAAAGGATCCCACAGAGGCAGAGACAGACACCACATGAGTTATGGAGATGCCCAAGGTAAAAAGTTCAGCACTATTGCGACAGGTCCCTCGCAAGGTCACTGCGTGGTCAGAGGATGTTCCCTGTTGGGAGCCCGCCTGGAGGAAATAAAACCTGCTTTTTTGTTCCATGGTAAGAATAGAACAGTCCACACCGAACATGTATCTAAGTATCTTTTTCCAACCTAACTTTGGAGCCCGACAAGGATTACATTTCACTTTGTTTGGCAGAGCGAAACAAGAGTTTCCTTTTAGCTTTCAGAGTCAAGAAGCAGCACTGATGCTCCATGAACAGCAATGGCAGCTGGGGCAAGTTCCCATCTCAAATATTTCCCACTTCCAAAAACTTTGCAAACAGGACTGTGAATATCCTTTATAAGACAATTGCACATGAAAGGAATTACAAATAGCTCCTTATTTAAATGAGGACACACCAGATCAAGCCATCGAGGCGCTAATCAAACACAACTTGCAACGCTTTATTTAGTACAGCCATTAACTAACAAACATGGGAAAAAAATCTCATTTTAGTGCTTCTGAGAATAACCTCAACTAGAATAGTAGCCTGGCTACCGAAATATGGTGTGCTGGGGCTGCCTCAGAGCTTCAGAGTGAAGACATTTATACAGCTGGGCCGACTGTGGAAAAAAATTTCTCTGGTCGGCGTTAGAGTTTAAGTACCGCAATGTGATGAAAAGCACCAGTAATACATCACATGAGTTAAATTTTATCCTCTCACATATCTATTCCTTTTCCCTTGGACTTCACATAAGCCACATTTACACAGTGAAGTGACCTCCAAAAATTCAGCACTTTTAACAAAGGACCAACATTTTCTTTTACTGGAAGAGAGGTAAATGAGGTTTTTCGATTTGGACCAGCAGCTGTTTATATTGTAGCAGAGTCAAGGAACACCTCAAACTATTATTTTCTCTTTCATAATTACTGGAATCACAAAAAGACAGAAGAATATGCCAATAGAACCACAACACTTAATCCAAAACAGCAACAGCAAATACTGGAAAACTTTTACGACGTTCTTACGACAGACACACCTTGGGACAAAAGTGAGAAAAAAGCCTCTGGGTACATTTCAACGCCAGGGAATAAAACAACTCACATAAGATCGGACCACGTCCTACCTTTTTTATATTGCCCTCTTGGGATGTCACCTCGGGATCAGTCAGTATTTGCTAAGGAAAAACAGAACAGAAACAAAATTGAGTTGAGTTGCAACTAAGAATGTTGTAAAATAATAGAGATTATTGTTGTTGTTGCTGTTGATGTGATGTTGATGATGATAATAATATAAATAATAGTATATTATCGATAAAAATATGTTATCAAGAATGATACATTATCAAGAATAATGGCTAAAAATCTCAACTGCAACAGAGCAACCTGGATGTTTCGGGAGTTGGATGGAGGGCTGATACCAGAGCTACTACAGAATCATGGAGTCAGAATTTACTGAGCTGGAAGGGACCCATCAGAATCGATATTTTAAGGTTTGTTGTAGCTTCTCTTAACAAGTCCCTTGCCATTTGGCCGATGAGGACGTGCTCCTTCCGCAGCTGGCAGGTGTGTAGAACACGGGCACTAAGGGAGTGAGGGCCCATGGGCTCTCCAGAACCAAGTCCCTCTGGAGCAGGGAAGGAGTCCACGGGATGCTCCGGCCCCCCAGCGCTCCGGCAGCTGCACGGGGAGCTCCTTAATTCCCCCTCCAGCAGAGGTGTGGTGGAACAAGTCATTAAACCGCTGCTGTGCTCCACCTCAGATTAGATCCAGGTCAGCAGGCTTTCGGGGAGGTCAAGTACCTAAACTTTATATCACCCTGGATACCCCACCAGGGTAAACACACTGGGAAAGGACCTGATCGAGCAGCCTCGCCAAGGATTTCAGCAGTTCCCTGGTCTCAGTGGGCACCTGGGATGTCTGAGGTTAAACAGACACCCAAGGGAAGGTGTTGAGGTGCTCAGGGCTCCCAGGCAAAAGGGTTGTGTTTTGGCTACTGAAGAACACAAAAAATACTCCAAGGAAGAGAGATGAAAATGCAAGGAAAGCCAGGATAAAATGAGAATCATTGTACACAGAAAAGAAAAGGAAACAAGGAAAGGAGAAGGGAGCAAGGAAAGGAGAAAGGAACAAGGAAAGGAACAAGGAAAGGAGAAGGGGAGGAAAGGGCATGGGAAAGGGAAAAGGGGAAGGGGAGGGAAGCAGAAGGGGAAGGAAAGGAAGAACCCTAAACCGTTCTGTGCTTTACACCAGCTCTAACAGACGGTGTGAAAGTGTGGTTTCAAAAATAGCTGAGAGCAAATAGAATCAAGAGGCAAATCCAGAGCCATAAAAATCTGTGTGTTCCTGCCCTTGTGCATATCCACACACTGGCAACTCCCTGTGAATTACGGAAGTTAAATATCCATCCTGCCCGGCCACGAGTGTCATCGAGCTGCCAGGGAATGCTGACTGCTCCCGAGTGCTTTCCCAGCTCTCACCAGGAACCAGCAACCCCCAAAACCTTTGCTGATTTAGGCCATGAAACTTCGAGAGCTGAAACACAAATGCTAAATGGCTGGAAAGCCTCCTTGGGAGGATGCTGCCTCCAAACGAAGACACTTAATTGCAATTATTATCTGCAAAACCCCTTTAAATACAATTGGTTACATCTGTGCGTTCAGATGTGTAATCCGCCCCTTCAACATAACCATAAACTGTAGAGGGGAAAGAAAACTCAAATGAAGTGCAAATTGGGCTGTGGTGGAGTCCTGTATAAACAGGCTTAAGAGTCAGGAATTCCTGAGTCGGGATCTAGATGCCAACACAAGCTTCCTTTTGTTGGTTTGGACAGAGCTGCGCTCAAGGGGCAAGCTCTGCTCCTCAAAGTATATTTATTTTTTTTTTCTTTTCCTTTCAATTCATAGCAGATCAAAATTTCAAAATTCTTAGAGAACAGAATTTCTGTGAAAGGTATTTCGTACATATTCAAAAGTGGTAATTCTGCAGAAAATCCTCAGCGGCTGCTGCTCTTGCTGCTCATTGGGAATATCGAGAATGGTTGATTTTTGAGTCACGTTTTGCTTTTCCTCTATTACAGAACCTCTGGGGAAACAAACTCTGATTTCATGAAGAGTTTCAGCTTCAATGGAACCATCTCTATGCTCAAACTCCCAGGACATGAACATTTAATGAGAATGGTGGCAGTGCTGGACTAGATCTTAAAGGCCTTTTCTAACCTTAAGGATTCCAGGATTCTATGTGTGAAAAACCCTTTTAGCAGTAGTGGCAGACTAGGAACTGGGCTTAGATTATAATTGCCATCCTTCCTTTACACCTGGTTTAAAAAATAAATAAAAAGAGAAAATTCAGCAGTGTGAGACTAAGCTCTGCCACAGCCCATGTGCACTGGCTGGGACACAGCCCACAGCCCAAATGTCCCATTTCCCCAGCCAGAGAGCAGGCTGACGGTTTGTCACTGAGATGGTGTTGGCATTGGTGGGGTGTCTCTGTGTGTAGGGGCAGAGGCCAGAACCCCAAAGCTGCTGCTGCCCAACCACTGCCAGGGCTCTGACCGAGCCCTCAGAAACCTTCCTGCGTGGTGGAGGAAACCTCAGAATTCTTCTGCCTTCCCAGCGGGGAATAAACAGAGTCTGACAACACCTGTCTGGTCAGAGAGCAGTCCAGGAGTCACACCGGGTACCCTGGCACACCAGAGGGGCAGTGCCCATCCCACGAGATCTCTCTCCACAGGCAAGGAGAAAGGGAGGACGCAACACTGGAATGTACATGGCACCTCCTCGTTAAAGGGGAAAGGGAGAACAAGAGAAAGCAAGTACCAGATGTGATGTTTATTAATAAGAATAACAAAAGATACTTTGAAAATCTACTCATTGGGTAATTTTAGCTCAGGCTGGACTTCATCTTGTGCGAATGCCGTGAGACTAAATATAGCGCTCGACGTGTACAGTGGGCTGCACTTCTGCAGTTAACACAGATGTTCCTAAATGTACTCAAAATTTACACCATATGCTTTTTCTATCAACTGATATGTTGATTTTAGCCAAAGGAAAGACAACATGTCAGCAGCAGCCACGTCAGAAAAGCCTGTGCTGCAGGACTGGGCAGGAGGTGGACCTGCCCCGGCGGCGATGGATTTCACTGCCTTCCATTTCCTGGATTCAGGGAACTGGTGGCAACAGAATCCTGACTCAATTGCATCAGTTAGGGATGTGCTATAATTTTTGCAAAGCCCCCTGAATGTATACTAAACATGTCAAGTAACACCATGTGATTCTTTTTGAAAAACAGTTTACAAGCTGGCATTCTGCAGCTGCAGTTAACCCTAATTTGATTACATTACTGAGACAGATCACAATGAGCTTATGTAAATAGTAACGTTACCCATTCATTCCCTCAGCTCAGATAAACTGTCATTTCTGAAAAAAAAAACCCAACCAAAACTTCAATAGGCATGGCCTGATGCATTCAGCAAACTGACGGCAAAGAAGATGACAGAGTGGAACCAGCCTCTGCTGTATCTCTGAGAATCTTGATTTTAAAGAGGTATTTACACATCTGCTTGAGCTGGAGAGAGAAGAGAGTGCCCAGCAATTGCACAGAAGTCAGCAGGCAGATAAAAGCACATTTTTCAATAACTTGGTCTTCCCTATCATGTTATTTTTTAGTAAGAGCTCAGTACAACACCAATAACATCAGTAAGACAATGCTAAGAGAGCACTTCAGTATTTCAACCACTGCCTGGGCATCTGCCCTTGATGTTCACCCTTCCCAAGCCATCCTGCCCAGGGCAGAACTACAGGGACATCACTTCCAGCTCTGGAATATGGGCTGTGCCACCTGCACTGTCTCAAACCTGCCTCTTCTTCAGGGAACACCATGCAGTTCATAAAAAGAACTACCTTGAAAACTCTTTGCCTTAAATTAGCTGAGGGCCTCTGATTCTTAGTTGCACACAAGTTCATATGAATATTTCAGATGAAATCACAGACTCTGACCCTTCTGTGCCCAATTTGTGCTGTTAATAGTTGAGTTCATAGCAGAGTGACTCTGCTTGACTGCGACGCGATGACCACACCGGTCACCCGGAGCACGCGAGAACGACACAATGTGCAGAGCAAACAGCTTCTTCCAGCCAGCTTGTTGTGGCTTTAAAAAACATCTCAGGTCATGGAATCGTAAAATCACAAAACATCTTGAGCTGGAAGGGACCCACAAGGATCATCAGACTGCAAAACTCCTGGCCCTGAAGAGGACAACACCAAGAATCCCACATGTGCTTGAGAGCCTTGTCCAGACACTCCTTGAGCTCTGGCACTTTGGTGGTTGTGCTACTGAGCAACACTCAGAGCAGCAGAGCAATCCTACAACCTGACAGTGTCCATCCCAACCCTCCCAATGTGGTCTCTGAGCAGGTAAAACCATTTGGACACGACTGTGTATCTCCACAGAGGTGCCTCTCCTGTCCAGCACACAGAGCAGCTCAAGTGTTCACACGCTTTGCCTGCACCTCTCTATTCCACTCCGGCTCAGAAGACAACACTTCTATTGAGCCACAAATCTTGTCCTTCATAATTTCCATTAATTATTCCCTTAAATGTTTAATCCTGCCAACTTCTGAGAGTGCTGGCCCTCGCCCAGTCAGGTATTTACGCGAGTGGTATCAGTGAAATGAACTGAAACAGAAATGTCTCCATACGTAAGTGCTTTTCTGGGCAGAGGCCAGGAGCACGAAGCACCTTGTGGGACCCAGCTCTCAGCACAGCGCACCAAAACCCATGGCAGGTATTCCATAGGGATCTCCCTTCCAGCCTCTGTGCCCTGGGCTGCAGCTCCGTGGGACACTCCCTGTGCAGTGGTTCCAGCGGAGGACAGGGTGGGATGTGGGGGGGACCGGTGGGAAACATTAATCTTATTTACGACTGGCTACTGGGACGTGTGGGCTTGGCTCTGACACACACACAGACTTATTATAACTTTAAATATATTATCACAGAATCACAGAATGGTTTGGATTGGAAGGCACCTCAGAGATCTAGTTCCCACCCCCTGCCGTGGGCAGGGGCACCTCCCACCAGCCCAGGTTGCTCCAAGCCCTGTCCAACCTGGCCTTGGACACTTCCAAGGATGGGGCAGCCAGAGGGAGAAGGAACCCACTGAAAACCACTTCAGAATTGAAAATTTGTTCCACTGGCCATATCACTAAAATACAGGGATTTTATAGCATTTTCTGGCCAACAATTTACCAACATTTTACATTTTCTATAGTAAGTAAATTTGTGAACCCTATTAGCTCAAGGAAATTTTCAATATCCTGCCTTGGGAATTTGAAGTGAATGTGCTTGGAATTAAGAGGAAAGTGAGGAAAAAGGTCTTCACTGAGAGGAAGAATTTCCCTTCCTGGCTGGTGAGGGAAGGAGGATGAACAGCATTGCTCTGACTGGCAAGAAACAAGCCACGGGTTGAAAAGAATATAAAGAATAAATCAAGTATTCAGTGCTAAGGGCAACCCCAGCACAATTGGGAACACTGTAGAGCAGCCAAGCTGTGGTTTGTGGACCAGTAACAGCCCCAAAGCCGTGGCAGGCACTCCGCACACCATTTTATAACCATTTATTTTCCAGCTGGAAGTTGAAACAAAAAGGTGCTACAGCACTGCAGAAAAATGTGCAAAATTAGGAGGGATTCACAGCCCAAAATTTCTGGAAATCCACCACAGGGGACACCTCTGCACTTGCTCAGGCCTCATGTCCTGCATGGCTTTACACAGGAATCCTTCCTGTTTACCAGCTCTCAGGAGAACAAAATGCAGTTTACAGTGACTCAGGACAGGTTATTCCAAAGGGGGTTCCAAGGAAAGGAACATCCAAAGTCATCCTTTAGTATGAAATAGCACATTTGTACCTACAGAACAAACTTTGATGTACCCAGAAAGGTGCAGGGAAACTTCAGGGGGAGATAACACTAAGAAAAATTAATGTTTAAGAACAAAGACTGCAGGAAAGACAACAGACGTGATTTACATCCACAGTATCACAACTCCTGTATCACTAATTTTTCAAGACAGAACTGCTCCGTGACATTGGAATCGAGTTAACTGGAAGCACCAGGAAGTGAAACAGGATCTAATGGGGAGCATTCGCAGTGACTTCAATGAGCTGAGGACTTGAGACTTTCAGCCAAGACAAATACGAGAGGGGACTGATTAGGAAATGTCACCGTTTCTCTTGCCAAGCACTCAGGGCCTGGTGATAGGAGAGCATTAAACATAATCTCACAGTCTTTAGGGGCTCTTTGATTTTATATTGCATTCTTATCGGGTTCTTAAAGTCCAGTGTTAATGAGCACGAGAAACGCACTTGATAGTTTGGCAGTTTTGCTAAAAGAAAACGTATTTCAGTCAGTCCCTGTGCCCCACGGATCCGAGCTGGGGATGCATTTCCCTTTTCTGTGGTGCCACACAGAACCTCTCCCTGTGCTTTTTCTCCATCTCAGCAATCCAGTATCACCTTTAACAACCAGCTCTTCACTATTACCGTTTGAAGAAAGCAGGTTTTACCAACTACTGAGAATTGCCCCATCCCTGGAAGTGTTCTAGGCCAGGCTGGACTGGGATTTGAAGCAGCCTGGGATAGTGGAAAGTGTCCCTGCTGATGGCAAGGGAGTGGAAAGAAATGGTCTTTAAGGTCCCTTCCAACCCAAACCATTCTGTGAGTCTGTGACTGAGATCTTTAAGGACCCTGGAGAGAAACATTTATACAGTAAATGCACACCCACTGCACCCCTTTTGGCAGCAAAACAGAGAGCAAGCCCCAATTAATAACACAACCTTTAATTCTGGTCTTTTGCTCACTTTGTGAAACAACTTCCAGAAAAGAAATATGTAACAGTGCACAAGAGAGAGAGAGGGGAAAAAAAAGGCAAAAAAAGCGCTTAATTTTCTTTTTGAAATTCCCTTACAAATACTATCTTCATCTCCCTTTTTCCTGAAGGGAAATTCCATTATAAAACTGGATGCTGGAAAGATGAGAGAGACACTTCTCTCTATGTCTGGCTGAGCAGTGTGAAAAGTCTAAGGATTAAAATAGAAGTTGTAAGTACTGAATTGTACCTGAATTTGTACCTGAATTTGTTCATCTGGGACATGCCTGGCAGACTGTTCTGCTAAATAAAGTATGAGATCCCTGGACACAACGTGCTTCTGAACTGCAAACCAGCCCCATCTTCCCTCCAACCACAGAGAAAATAGCAGCAGAATGGAAGTTTAAGGTCATCAGCTCTAAATTCTCTTTGTCAGAGAACCACACCACACAATCACTTAATGTAGCCAGAGCTATTTATTATCTGAGCAAAAATCATCTTGAGGAGTGAAGTGTAATGTTTTGGTTAACAGATAAAGCTCAGCTGTTTGTGGTGATGTAAATGGATTGGATGGTAAAATTCAGGCACATACAATCCATCCATCTTTTGTTCTCAACCCTTTTTAGTTATAAAAATGACCTTGGTATTGACAGAGTAATATAAACGAACTTCCTCTGTACTTCATCTATTGATAACCTGTTTGTTAAGATGATCAGTAATAATCATAAGTAAATAAAGAGAGACTGTTCATCATCTTGTAATGGCAGTGCTGACACGCACGTGGTCTGACGGATGGGGACCTCTGGGCTCTGGCTGAAGAGCTCATACCTCATATTAAATTACAGCCTTTCCATCCAGGACACGCAGTGACACATAAATCTATATAAGACAACACAATGCACTCAGACCTTGGTATCTAATCATACCTGGTATGACCAGGCTGTCTCAGGAAACACCCTCTAAGGGAAGAAGTCCTGGAGCGGATTCAGCCAAAACACCTTCTAGTCCCTGGAATCATTCATGATTTGACCATCAGTCATTGATGCCTCCCTTTGGGTGAGGTTCAGGTACAGCTCATCACAGGATCATTTCACAGAATCATTTTGGTTGGAAAAGACCTCCAAGATCACCCAATATCTCATTCTCGGTGCCTCTGTGGTGATACTCAGTTCCAGTTCTGTTGGAAAGTCCTTCAGGAACTACCTGCCCTTCTCCTTGCGGTGGCAGAGCTTCAGGACCTTCAATCCTACCTCAACATTCTTTTTTTTACAAAATCCCTTTCACCACAGGCAAGGTCTTGCCATTGATGCTGAAACTGATTGCACCAATATCATGGGAAGGAGGAAAATCTCAGCATTTCCATCTTTCCATGTGGACAGGTGCCAAGGAGAAGGACTAGGATTAGATGTACCTCTTTTTCAGGTCTTAAGATAGAGAGTGAGTTCTCCCACCAGCCATGCTGAATGACATCCTCCATCCTTACTTAAATGTAACCATTAGTCAGCTAAAATTTGAGAAAAAACAGAGAAAAATTACCTCAATTAATTCCCTTCCTCACAACCTAAAAGGACACCAATAAGAATTATGACTTGTTTTACCATATCCAAACAGCAAATAAGGAACATCTTGGTTCAAAAGGCAAGTCCTTCCTCTGTCCCCGTGCCACAACTTCGCTGAGCTCACTCAGAGTGTTCCAGTTTCCCCACATGTCAAATCACGAGCACAAACATAAAAGCCAACTTGCAACTCACTGAATTTACACAGAGAATTTGCCATGCCCCAGCTCACTAAACTGCAGCTCTATCTAGAGCTGGTCCCCAGTTCCATCCCAGTAACAGCCCTCCATGTAACCCCAGTCATGCAACAGGGGGAAATAGCTGTGCTGGGACTGGAGATCTGGATCATTAATCACACTTGAAGGGCAACATTCCCACCAGCTTCCAAAGTCTGAAGTGGGAAATGCAGTGTCTCATTTAGCAGCTTGGCTTTGCTGCTTGTGCAGCAAACAGCCCTCTGTAAGAGATGGTTCCACGCAGGGGGGGTCAGGCTGTCTGGGAATGCATCCCCGCCTGGCACTCCGACAGAAAGGATGGGATATGTCACGTTGATACCCATCAGCAGGATAACCCAGCTATCACTTTAACATGACAAGGTCATCAGCAGTCAGTGTGGAGCAGGAAGAAAAATGGCCCATTAAAGCCTGAGAACTGGAAGAGAAACACAAGGCTGCCGAGGAGATGGTCGAGTCCCATTTATTTTGGGGGAAGATCCAGATATTCAGTGCTCCTCTGAAGGGATAAACTTTTCCGAAACCAAAAGAAGATGGTGACCAGTGCAGCCACCACAGGAGCCTGTCACAGGGGGCTTGAAGGAAGCCTACATCACTTAATTCTCATTTAATTTAGCCAAATGAGCGTTTGATAAACTGAAGATCTCAAGAGCCTTGGATGTGCTCTGAACAGGAGGGGCATTCTCTGCACTGGGGTGTTTCTTTTCTGTGTGAACCACGAGGAAGAGCTTCTGCTGTTGTACATGCCACCCTCTGCCACTTGTCCTCAAAGCTGCTCAAAGACGGAGTAAGGACCTACCCTGAGTTGGAGAGTTAACCTGGAGAGGAACTCCCTGTAGTAACACTCTGTGCAGGGAAAGAACAACAGAGGGACAGAAAAGGGCACTCTGTCTCCCTCCATTCGGAAGTGATATTAAGCAAATGATACTCTCTAGAAAGAGAAGTTAATAGGGAATTATTCTGTGGCCCAGCTTCAGACATTGGCACAATCAGCTTTTTATTTAAAAGGCACACAGAGCTATTTATCTGAATTGATAGGCGTGCCAGGTGAGCTCCCTTTTAAGAGCTGTAGAAACAATCTCAGACCGGACTGGATAATATTATGCTTGGAATGATAATATTGTGTTTGGAAAAGGTCAATATTTTATTTAATCAGAGAGACAGAGAGTGGGTGGCAATTTCAAGGCATTTTCTTGAGACAGGAATTCAGGGAGTCCAAATGGAAATAAGTTTTTGGGTTTTTTTCTTGGGTTGCAGATGTCTTCCACAGGTAGGAATTTGTGTTTAGGGTCTTCAAGGCCATGATAGAGCTGGGTGGAGCTCCAGAGCTTCTCTGGAGGGAAGCTGAGCGTCTACAGCTGCACTTTGCAGCTGGGTTGTAAAGCAACTACATCTCAGGAACAGACAAATCAGAGAATTACAATCACAAGCTAAAAAAAAAAAAAATTAAACCTAAGGTAATATTTAATCTTTAGAGCATCTGTATAAACAATAAATGTGAATCACTTCTCAACGTGAATCTAGGACAGTGTATTATATACTGTGCTGTGTATCGTGAGCCGAGAAGGAAACAAGCAGTTTTCACTTTCTCAAGTACATAAACCAGTTCCTGAGACATCACACTCATGGCCGCAGTGTGGTTTGGTCCCATTTCCAAAACTTCCTAAGACAAATGTAGTAAAAAGAACTCAAGAATGAGAGAGGGAACTTTTATCCTTTTCAATATTTGACAATATTTACATATTTCTGCTCTTACTAGTATTATTCTAGTGTTACCCTTTCTAGTGAGGTCCTAGAAAGGATGGGACCTTAAGAGTAAATCCCTCAAAAGCCTCTCAAAGGGTTTTTAAGTAATTTCTCAGAGAGAAGACTGAAACCTCCTGGTTAGAAGTGGAAGGATGCACCGAGTCTCTTGAGAACTTCTGAGATGAAGCTCTACAGGTGTCACAGGCCCCTCTTCCACCCACTGCCAGCCAGTACTCCAGCCAGATGAGCTTCTGCACCCCAAGGTGGGACACATCCATCTCAGAAACTCAAACCTGCCGCTTTCTTCTTCCCAAAGAACATCAGAGAAAGACTAACCCCATCTGAACCTCCCTCAGCTGTTCCCAGGTGCAGCTCAACATTCCTCTGTATCACACACTGTACTGGAGAGCAGCTCTGGCCCTGGACAAGGCAATTCTGGAATCTCTGCAGAAGATCTTCCTGAAGCAAAAATGGCCAAGGGGTTTTTAAAAAATTCCATTGTCTAAGAGATTTTTTTAAAATTCCATATGCTATCCTTAGTAACCCCATTTATTGGCTATTGGAATTAAACTGGGTTTTACATTTGGAGCTTCTTCAGAACAGTACCAGGGGGAAAAAAAAGAAAAAGGACTTTTTTCATTAAAGGTTTTGAAGAGCACACACAGCCCTTATTGTTACTCAGCACTCCAAGTAAAGTTCGGAGGAAAATCTTGGGAGACCCAGCCCTGAGCATTGATTACAAGGAGTTTTTAATCTTGTGCCAAAAGGAACATTGAGGTTATAAGATGGCTCCACACAGCATCTTGCCAAATAGCACTTCTGTTTACATCTTCAGAACTACCACCAATAGATCATAGACAAAGAAATGTCCATAATGTACCAGCTGCTGGAAATGAAATGTGTTTAAGCCACTGAAGAGGGTTTAATGAAGTAAAGCATTTTTGTAACTGCCAGCCCAAAGTAAATAATCACTGATGTGAGCAGAGTTAAGAGACCCTGACTCGCCAAATAATCTCAGTGTGCCATCAAGGAAGCTGCTGCTTCGTGGGAATAACATAACTGCACTTGGAATATTCTCATAAACTTGGTTCTTGTCTTCCTCAACACCCTGAACCTCTTGGGACTTAGAAAGTGTAAAGAGAATTTCACAACATGTGCAGGCTCTACTAGTTGGTGAAAGTACTAAGCGTTTAATTCTTTTTTAAGTCAAAGCTATTTAAACAAGAGTCCTCAGAACAACAGAAAAGGTTAAATACCTGCTTTGACTGATGCATGATAAGCACATGATTCAAACTAATAGAGACAATTCAATTTTTTGGCGTAACTTATTCCACAACTCTCCGTGTCAGACGTTTGGGGTTTTCACATTCCCAAAAACCTTCCAAGATGTGCCAGCACAGCTGGGAATGGCTCAGCCCTGGCACCTGGGGGCTTTCCTGACCCAGCAGACCCAGCCATGACATTATTTCACTCAGGCACCAGACTGGGTGTTGTTCTGCAGGAATCCTGCATGGAAACAGTTCTGCAGGAGAGCAGGAACATCCCTCCTTTGTTGGAAAATAAGCACGAGAGAACTGTCCTTACAACCTGTGTAACTTCTACACTATTTTTCCCCTTCGAGGATGCTCAGTGAAATGACCAGGTGAGCACAAACCAGAAAATACAGCCAAAGAAGGAACAACCCAACCTTACTTTTGGGTTTGTGAAAAAAACAAAACAGAAAACAAACCAAGCCGATATTCTGTAGAGGAAGATCTGGCCCTGCAGATTTTCTGTCCTAAGTCACTTAAAAAGAACACACAAAACTGTATTTGCAACATTAAGCCACTAGCCGTAACACCAGAATTCAGGTTACAGGCACGTGAGTTATATGCATTTATTTCCCACAGATTTCCTGCAATCTGGCTCAATTATGAATTTGACTGCTTTTCTTTTTTTGCAGAATATAAAACCCCTTTCCTTGCGCCACATAATTGTGTTCCATGGCAGAACTGGCATCCATCATTGCCCCGCTGTCCCCTGCCTAAAAGATAAAACATCCACAGGGTAATAAATGTCAAACTATGATTATTGATGCTTTCAATTAAATTGATTATCTATTTGAGGTGCAGAGCAGGGTGATTTATTGCTGTCTCTTTTACGTCGCACTTGGCACAACGGCTTCCCTGAAAGGTGGGTCGGTGTTTGGGCTGTTTCAATAGATTTTCTATTAAATCTGATTTTTCAGAAGTGGCTCGCAACCATTCCAGGGGTTGGTGGAATGAAAAGGCACCAGATCCAGCTGGAAATATGCTGGTTTGTGGTATCTTCTGGAGCATGGGAAGCAATATGGGAAAATAGAAAAGGAAAACTTCCAAGTATGGAAAGACATCCTTGATTTACATCCCTCATTCAAAAACTTTCATTTACAGACTGTATTAGACAAAAACTGCACATAATCCTGAGCTTTGCTGAGCTCTACCCACCTCAACAGAGATGAGATGACCTTCGGCTCATCACTGCATTGTGTTTTTATTAGTTTCAGATAACAGGAGCTATAAAATTCAAAGACATTTGCTCCCCAATGATAATCAGCAGCTGCTTCACAAACAAGGCTTTTGTTAACTGCACTGTGGCTGTGGTGACACACGGTGACCTTTATCTGCTGATTTCCTTGAAGAAATGTCTGATGTGGCTGGACAACCCAGGACCACCTTCCACTGCCACTCATTCTCCAAAGCACAGGACAGTTTGTTCCAGTCTGTTTCAAAAAGCGAATTTGGCTCAAACCCAGGTACAGTCTCAGCAAGGGACACGTTTTGGGAATTGCTGGAAATTAGCATGAGAAAAATCATAATTCTCTTCATGTGCTGCTCAAAGAATTGTGTAAAACTTCTCTTCAAGCAGATAGACTGAGAGAATCTCAGTAACACACCCCACCTTTTCCATGGGGAAAGAGGTTCCATGCTGATAAACACGTGACTTTGACACATGCAGATTTCTCCATTATCGCCCACATCTGATATTCCCAAGTCCTGGGGAAGCTCCACGGCAGATAACTCTGAACTTCCCAGGGTGACATGATGCCTGACCAAGTTTCTCACCATTTATTATCAGGAGCACCAGGACAAAAGCCCAACTGATACATAAAATAGGAAGATGGGTCTGCCTGGAAGACCTTGTGAAAATAAGCGAATACAACAGACAAACAGTGAGCACAGGAACAGAGGAGGATTACTGTCCCAATTTACAGACAAGACACCCAGACTCTGGAATTCAGAAATTGTTTCAAGCTCCTTAGACCCAATCTTTACAATAAGGCTGTCAGTCTTCCTCAGATGCAAACACCTTTGACCCCGCTAAGCTCAGAATTACACACACATCAGTTCAGACTTTGAAGCCTGGCTTATCTCGTGGCAGTGTAACTGTCCCCTCTGCTGTAACGGAGCTATTGGAGCAAAAAACAAACAAGGGAGAAAAAAGAAAAACAGAATTCCTGCAGCTCGGGTCAGAATGAACCATTTCATATTGCACAGAATCACAGAAGACCCTGAGTTGGAAAGGACCCCCAAGTCCAGCCCCTGGCCCTGTATTTGCCATGTTCCACCTCCATCCTGGCAAAGCCCAAAGGGTTTTGCAGTTCCTGAATGTGTGAGGACTCCATGAAACACTGAAATGGGACCAACTTCAGAGAGGAACCACAGCAAGTACCCAGCAGCCCAAGGCAAACTGCAGAAGAGGTAAGGGCAGATATTAAAGCAGCGTTTCCATTCAATAGCATTGACTGCACTTGAGAATGCAGAACATGATGAGCCAAGCTTAAACCTGGTCATTCAGTTATGAGTTACAAGTTAAAAATCAACTCTCTAATAGCTTGGGTTCACCATAACATCATTTTGAGCCATCAGCTCAGGAGAACAAGCGACAAAACCCCTGCAACCCCCTGTTTCTTTGGGTTTTTTTATTACAGGTCCCCTTTCAGAGTGTTAGACCTTGTTTGACTCGTAAGAGCAGGTTAAGGGCAGGACTCCTCACAGGTACAGCAGAGCACCTGCACTGGCTGCCGAAGACGAGGCTTCAGAGAAGTCACTTGGAGATTCCTGCTGCTGGAACATGTTTTCCAGCACTGGACATGTGGATCCCCCCTACAACCAACCACACATCAGGGCAGCCAGCGCTGGTTAATTGAACTGGGAATCTTGAGAAGAAAAAAAAGAGCATGAGAAAGACCACAAGCAACAGGGAATTAGGACAAATTCTTTTTAAAACTCGAGATCAAAAGCAATTTGCTTTGGTGTTTCTGGACATCCAGACTATTTCCATAAAAAGATAAATATATGTACTGTACAGTGGCTGTGGCCAGCCACTACCCCTGCAGCAGAGGTTAGAAAATGGGACATCTGGTTTCCAAAGGATCCCTGTGTGGCCACACACAGCTGTAATTATGGCAACAATTTGTGGAGAACATGAATGGATTTTTTTGGCTTGAAGGATGACACTAAAGGCCTGAAGGGAAAAGGGAAAAAAAAAAAAAAAGATGACCAAAAAACCCAGCAGGAAGCCCCATAGGATGGAAGGCACCGACTTCCCTCCTTAGCCCACATCCCGGGCTTCCAGATGCAGGAAACAAATTCCAAGTGACCCTCTGTGGTGGAGGTTACAGCACAGGGGACCGGCTGACAGAATGTGCCCGTTGTGGGGGAGCAGCAGCTCAGGGTGGAGGTGTTTGCATATGCAAAGTGCCTGGACAGCTTCCAGCCCTGCAGAATCCAGAAAAAAAAAAGGCACATGTAGAGGGACACAGGAGGAACACGGTGTTCAGGCTTCTTCTGCCGCCGTGCCCGGGCTGTGTGTCCGTGTCTCCTCGCCCCATATTGCCTTCAGCCCCTGCCCGGAGCTCTCCCTCCCCTTCCACTGCCTGACAACAAACCAAAAAATGACCAAGTCACTTGAGGCGACTCAGTGGGTTTTATTTCATTGATTTGAGGAGTAACCAAATTCATTCCCCCTGAACAACTTCTGGACCGTGAGCCCCTTCCCTTCAGCACGGATTGCCCAAAAACACCCTCCTCACTCTGACCACACACACGAGGTCACGGCGCACTGTCCGAGCAGCCCGAGGAGCTCAGCCCACCACTCCTCACTCTGCATTCTTTGGATAGCAGCATAACGATAAAAAATGCGGGGGAAAAAAAAAGGAAAAAACATTTATTGCTGCTTCCCATCCAAGTTTCTTCCTAAAATTATTTTTCAAAATGTACAGGGCAAAGTTCTGTCCCAGCACAGGCAAAGAAAAGGAAAACTGAACTGGAGGCAGCTGCGGTTATTTACTCATTCAAGTACTATGGCTCACAGAGCGTTCCACCCAGCCCCAACAAAAACTTCCTAAATCATCCCAAAAGTTTGAATCACTCTCTCCTTTCCTTCCTGTACTAGATGCTCGAATGTGCCTCCTCCAGGGAAACTCACTCTTGGATTCACCAGCGGACTTGGTTTCATGCAGAAAGTGCCGGAGGTCCCTGTTCTGGCAAAAGCCCCGTGAAAAGCCCAGCTCAGAAAGGAAACACATATTTGGCCTTCCATCCTGTAGTATTCAAACCTGGAGCCCAAAATAAACTGATTTTTCCCCCTTCCCTCCTTCATATTCACTCAGCAGCACCATTTCCATATCAGAGCATAAATCACTACCTGCTGAGATTCTTGGGAATGAAGAGGCCATAAACTGACTCTTCAGAACAGCATCTTCACTCTTTACAGAACAAACCACTCATACTCTGGAGTTACCTGACTAAAGGCAAGGTCCCTTTTTGCCTTTTTTTTAATAGGGACACATTGGAAATGTCACTGCCTTATCAGGGCAGCTGCCCAGCTATCAGCAATAACCGGGATGGCTGGGCTGTGCCACAGAGGAACCCAGCAGGCATCTGCTCTGTTTAACGCTCGGGAAGCACAGGGCAGGTTTTAAGAAGGATGCAGAGGATGCAATGGAGCCTCTAATGTGTTTAGGTTTCTCCAGTGGAATCCAGTTTTATCAGAAAAACAAAGGTCCTGGAGGGACTATCAGCAGAAAGAAAGCCAGGACCTGTCTAGTTGGGAAGGGGGCCGGGGGATTGTCATGCCAAGGTGCAAGAGCTTCCTCCCAGCAAAACCAACAGCGTTAGTCTCCTCCAACACATTGTGTGGAATTCTGTGTCGACGTGTAAGATTTTCAGCACAAGGGAGTCAGTACTTGCCTTGTGCTGATTCCTTAGACAAAGGATAAAGTTAAAATCTCTGTCTAGGACCCTGAATTCGCTCGAAAACAGGAACCAGCAAAATAAAATGCTGCTTGCAAGTGGCTCATTAGAAGCCAAGGAAGTTCATCCCTGTTGCCCATACGAGGGCTGCCACAGGTTCCATCAAGAACCAAATATGTCCAAAGCTTAGGCACCTTCAATATCTCTGCTCCTTTTTTAGCTCATTAGTCCTCACAATACACAGAATTAGCGCAAAAGGAACAGAAAGTATCAGAAAACTTTTCACAGGCAGATAAGAAGATTGCAATTCATAAAGGAGTAATTATTTGTGAGCTTGATCCCTGTCTTGTTTGTTTGGGGTTTTTTTAACACCTGATAGATAAAACAATTATAATAATCACTTAAATTCAAATACCAGCCTGCCCGTTGATCAAGACTTCCTGGCCAAGGTATTCCAATAGTAGGTTTAGATTACATGGGAGGAATGGTATAGATTGGGCAGAGAAGCTGTGGCTGCCCCATCCCTGGAAGTGTCCAAGGCCAGGCTGGATGGGGCTCGGAGCAACCTGGGCTAGTGGAAGGTGTCCCTGCCCATGGCAGGGGTGGCACTGGGTGAGCTTAAAGGTTCCTTCCAACCCAAACCACTGTGTGATTCTTGAGCTTTCATCTCCAGTACAACATTAACCTCAGTCCGTCTGACACCTGTGAGGTTCAACCAGAGCTGGTTCTATCAGCTGGTTCCCCAAATGATTACAGATGGACCCGGGGGGGCTTCACCCCACTGCAGCCATGGGCTCTGCGTGTCCAGAGGGAAGCAGAGGATGAGACCAGGCTCTTCACTGCTGCTGAACTCAGCCCTCCTCCCTTTCCTCTTCCGTGCCCCCTCCTGCCGTCCCTGCCACCCCCTCACCTCCTCCACAAGCACCAACTAAAAAAGGGAAAGAATGAGAAAGTGAGTACTCTGGAGCTGGCACTGCAGACAATGTCTGTCTTGTGTGAGTAATTTAGCACTATGGCCAGTCAATCTGGTTTCTGGGCCCGATGCCCTGACCCTCTTTAGAGCCGCTCTCTCTCTCCAGCACAGTGTGAAACATTTCCTTTCACAGCACTGACACTTTGCAGATTGAGACGTCAGGCCTGTCCAACTGCAGCAAATTAGCAATTTTTCTTTTACTAATTGGAAATAAAAATGTTTGCTAAGGGAATAATTTGTAGGAATGCAGTGTTAGGTTTCCGGCTTTTTATAAGGATGCTTTAAACTTTATCCATGTGCACTTTCCTTCTGTTTTGATGCTTTGCACTGTAAATTTTAATAGCTTACTCAACTGTTAACTTTACAGTCTCAGCCTTCCAAAGGATTAAATGAAGTTTTCAATTTATCTTCCTCTCCAGGGCAGCAGGATCTTCTTAAAGCTGTGCCCAGCACAGCTCACCCACTTCTCAGCGAGCACAGGAAGGGGACACAACGTCAAAGGGTTAAAACCATCCAGGGTGATGTGGCATCTGGATGAACCTCGGGCAGGCGATTTGTTTGTGGAGCCTTCAGTTCACAGCTCCCAAAGTTCCCTCGGAGTCGGTGCAGAGAGATGGGCAGCAGATTCAGGAACTCTTTCCAGCATAAATCTGCCACGAATGGGCAATTTTGTAATTCTGAATCTGTGGATTGGGATACACCAAGTGGAACCCCCAGGCCAGGTCTCTGCCCTAAGGAGAGGGCAGGGAGGCTCTTCCCTTCCTTCAGCTCCTCTGCACTGATTCAGCTTCCCCCATTTCCTGAGGAAACATCAATACTTTGGGCAGGGTTTGGTGGTGACAGTGTCTGGATTTTTAAACTTTCACGCGGAGAAAAAGACTCTGGACAGTTTGATCTCCTGGATCCTAAAATCCCCGCAGCTCACGTGGCATGCAAATAACAGTCAAGAGTCTTCCCATTAAAAGGAGTTCTTCAAGAAAGCGGGATCAAGAAAGAGCCTCCCAAGAATCTAGAAAACTCTGCTAAGAACTAGAAACGAAAACAAATGCCCTTTTGCTGAAATCCAATATTTTCGTCTAACGTCCCCTAATTCCTGAGGCATGTAATGCCTTCCTGCACGGCACTCGGGCAGCGGTACATTAGCTCCTGTAACAATGCCAGCACATAAAGAGTTACTGTTCTTCCCCCCCGCACCCCCCACCCCCCCATAAAGCATTTGACAGCCATGCCTAATAATTCTTTCTGGTGTGGTTTTTCTTTTTCTTGATGTCTTTATGTGAATATGAAGCCAGAGTGAAAGGCTTTGGGTGACCCCCGTGAGAGAGAAAAAAGTATGAACTACAGAGAAAAAGAGTGAGATATAGACTCCCCGCCGAGCCATCGGCATCTTCCCTGGCAGCTCACAACTTGGCTTCAGAGGGCCTTTGTGAGGGAGAAAGGACTCTTCTTCACTCAGGCTGTGACAATAGGTGTTTTGTCAGCGAGGGACAGGATAAAAAGCAGGGGGTGGGAGGCGAGATCATCATCGGCAAGGGGCTCGCCTTTGGGGCCTGCAGATGTTGGAAGGAGGATGATTTATTGCTCCAGTGTCCTCCGTGGCATTTGGCTACCTTCCCAGAGCCCAGGAGCGGTGGCTGGGAGGGTGGGAGGCTGCACAACAAGGCATCTCCAAACCTTCTATGGGCAAAGCGTGCTGGGGGCTGTGGCAGGGGGGCACTGCAAGGGCTGAGCGGGACCGACCCTGCCCTGGAAGGACCGTGGAGGGAGTGGGTTATACTGCAAGTGTTTCTACAACACACACTAGCTCTATTTTAATTATGATATATTTTTTAGAAATACATATAGATAGATATTTAATTCCCCAGTCTGGAAAGCCCGGCAGAGAAGCGCCATGCAGTGGTTACCTGCACGCCACGGGCACGGACAAGAAATAACAGGGTGATTTTGTGCTTGGAAAAACCCAACCTGAATACGCCATCATCATCCAGACCCAAAGCTGAGAAGCTCAGGGATGTTCTTCGAGTATGGATGTGCAGGAGATGATCCTTCCACAGCTCCCAGTACCACGTGGTGTCACTTTTCTTCGGCGTGGCCGTGTCTTCACTCATTCACTAAGGAAGGAGCCAGCAGAGCTGAGGTGCAAAGATTCCTTCCTCTGGGCTCTGCCTCTGGCTGACAGATCCCAAACACAATCTGGTTCGTGTGTGAATGGGAGGGAGGGAGGGATTTGGTGCTTTCTTGCTCAGGAACTTCAGAAAGTCTTGGAAGCAGCAAAGGAGGATTTATGCAAATCAGCTGAGGAAGGGAACCACTATTTTGCATGTCTCTCCAAACCCCAAAAAAGTCTCAGACCTGTTTGAAGTCTGCCCACTGCTCCATATATCCAGTATATTGTAAAGTATCCCAGACCACTGAGCCAGGAAATTCTGGATAATTTCCAAGAAGAAGGAATCACAGCCTAGCAAGAAATACACACCAAGGCAGTTTATTGCCAGGACTTTGATTTAGGACTTTTGCTCCAGCTTCTTTCCTCTTTTAATACACAGTTTTCCACCACACTTTCTATATAAATACTCTATCCTATAGCTGACAGCCTCTGCTAGTGTATTTATCCATTACTGGATTTACTAAACATGGTTTTTTTCTGCTGAAACAAGGGCAAATGCTTCACCTCAGCAAAGGACAAATCCAGAGACAGCATTAAACACAAGCCCAGTAAATCCTAGACAAGACAGAGGCAAAGTTCTGAGAGTCATCTTGCACAGAAAGTCTAGGGAGAAAAATTAAGAAAAAAGAAAAAAAAGAAAAAGACAACAAACTGCAAAAGTGGAAAGTGACTGAAAAAGACAAGAGAGAAAACACGCCAACCCCCCGAAATGAGCATCACAGTGATGCTTGACAAACCCCACCACAGAGAGCACTGTCCATCTCAGCTGCCAGGACCCAACAGCACCTACTGGGAGGGAGATCTCCAAATGCTCTCCTAAGTTCCAGACACACTTTTCTGCATGTGCTCAAAACTGTTCTAGTCATTTCCAGAAGGAAGTGAAGCATTCAGAGGATAAGTGACATGTCCAAGGTCACACACAGAGTCAACTGCAGAGTCAACAGAAGAGTAACCAGAGCTTTGCCGAAAATCCCTTGGCTTTGACTTCCAGACAATGGCTCCCCCTCCCACGTAATCAACCAGTTATGGAAAGGCATAAAGGCATATTTGCAGGACTAAATATGTTCACTTGAGAATAAAAATGTTTGGATGATTATCTATAAATTATATGACATTATCCAGACCTCTCTGGTTTGGAAGTTGGATAGAAATTTGATGGATTACAAGCACGACACAAATGTTACAAGAGAACCTTTGCTTTGACTATTTCTCCTGGTTTCTGCAAAAAACCCCAGAAGAATGGCAGAGATAGAGCAAAAGAACACAATCCCCACAGATCTGAGTATTCCAAAACCTCTCAAATTACTGTTTCTATCCCTGATATCAGATTGTTTATCACTATTGGCATTTAATATTCTACTACTCATCTTGCCACAAACTGAGTTGTTTTTTTTTAAATTAAAGCAGTGACCACAAAGTCTGAGGAAAAAAAAAAGTCTATTTAAGAGGCAAAAGAAATTTCATCTGGATTTTGACAGGCCGTCAAGTCTCAAATATCTCTCATCTTCTGAAGAAATTATTAATGCTACTCTAGGAATAACTTCCATAGCTTGGGAGCTGTAATTAAAATAATGGAGTTGCTTTTTTAATTCCTGATTTTTAAGGCTGTGTTTGTACATGTTCATATACACACAGATCCTCCTCCTGTGAGTGCAAGCAAACCCCGTGCACTGGGTGGTGTCGAGCTCTGCAGCTCCTGAGGGACGTCGTGGGACTGAAAGTAGAATATATGTCAAACTACACTGCAAGGGAACACGCTGCTAAAAGCTGGCTTTGTCTGTTTTGTTGTGTTTTTTTTCTTTTTTTAATAGGCAGTGTTTGGACTACAGACACGGATAATTCTGCATCGTGAATGCTTTGCACCAAATTGCCACATCAGCACTAAATACCTCCACTTAATTTTTCATTTGGATCCGATGAAACATTTTTTCCCATGGAAGGAAAAGTCTGGTCTTTGTGATCGTGGCACTGCCAGCCCAAGTTACAGTAAAGGTTAATCACAAACAAGAGACAAGTAAAGTAGACAAAGAGCATCATACACTTCACTTTTCAATGGATGTTTTCATAAATGTATGAATAATTTAAATTATCATTGCCGAGTATTTATTCGAGTGTTTCAGGGGAAAAAAATGCCTCCTCTTTTTTTTTCCCCTCCTTGATTCTTTTCATTTCTGTCTCATCTCTTTTATGTGCTGCATCGGCTGTTTTCTTGCCATCTGAATCAGTTTTTTGGAACAATGGGATGTATGAGGGCTGAGGGGGCAGTGGAAGAATACAGCCCTTGTTGTACACTCTGTGACTTGACATTGATTAATGAGGGTGCGGACATGGGCAGAATTTGATAGAGAGAGAAGGGGAAATTGGAGGACCTGAGGGCACCAGAAGGAGGAGGGCAAGGAGATGACAGAGGGAAGACCAGAATGATGCCAGTGACTCTGCACAGCGAGTGGTGGAAGTCACCCCACCCTTGGCCATCCACCGTGGAGGGATCCGGAGTTGCTGGAGAGACCCTTCCATGGTGAGAGACACCCAACAGCAATGGGAGCACTTGAGGAGTATCACACACCTCTCTCCAGGTTTATCCTGAATGCCAAGACCCACTGTGTCCGTATAACCTTTTTTCATGCAAACATTTGCCCCGAAAATATCAGTAGAAAGAGCTTTGTTGCTTCCTCTATTCTTTCCCACATTCCTTGGTCTCCACCCCATTGGTTTAATTCCAAAACCTAAATGCACAGCGGCTGCAACTTTCCTGCAGGAGCCTAAAACACACAAAGCTGTGCTGAAACCGAACACTGAGATCCAGACTTTCTGGATGTGATGGGTTGGTACCACTCTGGGGAGAGAAGAGACTTTCCTAAATCCTGTTCTTTCCGTTGGATGTCTCTTATTTTCTCATGTGGATAAATGAGAAGTAGAGATGCTAGTCAGAAAAATGTTCCTACACTGAAAAGGCAGAGATATTTGGGGTTGGCTGGAAGTTTGGTGCGGTTCTTAATTGATTTTTTTAGCAAACCCACCTTCCCTCTCCAGAAGTAGAGGCCCACAGTGAGCTTAACCAGTTAGTGAAGTTGTAGAACAACGTGTTTCTTGTCTTGCTGGGTGGTTCAGGTTTAATGAAGCCACAGCCATCAGGTTCTCTTTACTTGTATTAAACTGAAAAAAAAATCTTAGTGTATAATAGAAAAACTCAAAAAGAACAATGACAGATGGCTGCAATCCCTTAGGATCCAGTACCTGAAGGAACACACACGAAAGATGGAGAAAAACTTTCTACAGGAGGCTGGAGTGACAGGAGGAATGGCTTCAGACTGACAGAGCGTGGGTTTAGATTGGATACTGGGCAGAAATTCTTCCCTGGGAGGGTGGGCAGGCCCTGGCACAGGGTGCCCAGAGAAGCTGTGGCTGCCCCATCCCTGGCAGTGTCCAAGGCCAGGCTGCACTAACTTGAACTAATAACTCTTAGGCCTGTCTGGCTGGACCTGCCCTCTGCAGAGAAAGATCAAAGCTGGCTCAGACAGAGCTGAGACGGTCCCCACAGTGCTCAAAAGCCACCTGAAAGCTTTACACTGACCTGTGTGAAGTATCAAGAGCAGGGTGACCACCACTGCTGCTCTGGCAGTGAATTACAGCACGTTTGGCACCCTGGTAAAGACACATTCTATGGTACTCCTTGGAGTTACTACTATTAAAAACATCGGTATTAGTCTTACTAGTCAGAAATCTTTAGAAAAACCACTTTTGATGAAACCTGGAAATGAAGCTGCAGTTTCGGAAATGTTAGTCAGAGAGAGAATCCACCTAAACCAGCATCAGTCCCTTCTGAAACTCAAATTCAAATTGTTTCACCTTTCTCCACTGCCCCAGATAAATTCGGTATCTGCCAGACTACGGACTGTTCATGTGCTAATCCTACTCAGAGTCTCATTCAGGTCTGGTCTCTTTTGCATAAAACATTAAATGTTGGTTCGAGGGGACAGTTGTCCCTGCCCTACGCTGGAGCTCTCTCCAGCAACCTCTGCCCGTTCCAACCCTGTCTCATTTTCCCAGACTGAAAGCTCCTGGTTTTGCTGGGTGTGGATATAAAGAGAGAGCACAGCAAAGTTTTCCTGATGAGCACAGAATCTGCTCCCTGTCTCCCCTCAGCCCCGACCACCACCAGCTTTAATTCCTCACCGCAAAAACACAGCACGTGGCTACCAGCTGGCTCCCGGCTCGGCTGCACACAACCTGTGTGAGCACCTGTGGGCGCACAGACAAAACCAGCCTCCTGTCCCCCAACATCTGGCTGAGAACAACGTCCCAGACCTTTTCTTTGCACGGAGTCTTCCAGCATTTCCCTTTCTCCCTCCTCTTTGCACCCGAGACAAGCGGCCCAGTGATCACCTGCAATGGCAGCCCCAGAGGGTGACCTGAGCCCTAGAGCTACTGCTGGAACAAATGAGAGAGCTTAACTAGAGCAAGACTGGCATAAAAAGGAAAGGGGAAAAAAGAGAGGAACAAAGATTCCGTCCAATTTGCTCTTTTCGGCATTGTAAAAACTGGCCTGTTTCCCAGTATATCACTCTGCCATTGAATAAGGTCAATTGCAGAGCAGTTCTTCAGTCATCCTGATGGGTTTTCATGAGAAAGTGAATGGAGTGCAAATTAGCCAAAGTCGTCACAAGCTTTTTTACTGTCACTCTAAGCCTGACAGTCCAAAGGAAAATGAGGATTAATAAATCTAACGAACTTTCTCCATTATCCAAGCCAGGTTAGGAAACTATTTATTGTCTCTCTTTTTCTGTGTTTCATCCATTTCGCCTACTGTGGTGAAGCATTTCGAGAAGAAAGAAACAACAGCCACATGCACACACACGCTCTGCACGCACACACAGGGCTCAGCCCCTCCAGAGCTGCGACACAGAGCCCTGGGCAGAGCGCAGAATAAAGGCTCTGGCATCAGGCAGGAAACCCAAGGTTTGAAAAGAACTCCACCTTGCACACACCGTGTGGTTTTAGATGAATCCTCACAGCCGCTGATTCCCATGAATTAATGCACGCGCTCGATGTGTCAGGCACAAATATTTTAGGGGAGGAAGATGCACTGCTAGCAAGTCTTAAAAGCTGCCACCCTAAAATAGTAAAAATTCAGTTTCAAGTGAAGGAGGAAATTTTGAACAGTTATATCCCCATGTGTGAAATAGGTTTTAGTGTCATTTCAAATGTTTAAAAAAAGAGAACAAGGCATTTCAGTAGTTACTGGTATAGAATGTAAATATTTTCTAATTTATTAAAATAATTTGTATTTGAGTAACTTTTGAAAAAGCCTGCTTAACTTAGAGAGTTGCCTGAAACATCCTCAGAGCCCAGGGGGCCCTGCAGAAGTGATGCAAAAGGCCTCCAGGAACCATTCAGGCTTTTTGGGTTGGAAGTTTGAGTCTGTGTATATGTTTAAACATATATATATATATATATATGTATTTAAGTGCAGATTAATGCAAATCTGTCCAACTCCACAGCTGGACAACACGTTATCCCCTGTAACTCACAGTACACTCTGATTAGTTCAGTATTTTCCTTCAACATTCCCACAGTCCTTAAAATTTTTCCTGAATGAGGCCTTGTGCTGCCTGAAAATAGATGTCTGAGTTTTCAGAATTCATGTTTCAGCATCAATTAAACCCATTTCACATCCACAGTAAAACAGGTGGGGAAAAGGAGACAAAGAGATCAGTCACTTGCTCGTGCCCCTGGGAAGAAATGTCTGGGAGGAGACCAGCCCAAATGTCAGGTCAACCAGTCCCTACTGTCACCTCAGCACAAAGGGATCCAGCTCCTGATTTCTGAGGACCAGGAATACATTCGTGGTGGGAACAAGCAAAATATACCAAAGTTTGGCACCAGGATCCTAATTAGAACATCTCTAATACTGTGAATGAGGATGAAGATGGTAAGAGAATATTGGATTAATCACACACAAACTCAGGTGCTCCTCTTTTAAACTAAAATGCTGAACATCAACCCTGGCTACAGTCAAAAATTATGCCATTTTCCATCTCGTTTCCAGTAACTATTATTTCAAACTGTTCAGAACTGTTACTTCAAATCTTGCTTCACGTTGGTACTGTTGAGGAGTTATTCCTCTCCCACCACAATCTCCTAAATTTCCTTCATTAATAAGAAGGGAAAAGGTCAAAGGAGAAAACACAAAGTTTCACTGTGAAAGTTACTAAAAATAATGCTTCAATTTCTTCCATCTTTCTTTTACATAATAAAAACTGCAGCAAAAAAAAATCATTAAATACCTGCTTGCTATTTAATACTTGTGGCTGCAGTGGGCAACAAACCAGAGTAAAGTCAAGGCAAAGAGTTTGTTTCAACACTTTGTTTTCACCTTTTACGTGGAGAAACTCACCAGAATAAATTCCCCCTAAGGAAGCTCATACTTCAGTCTGAGTAACCAAAGGAAAATTGTTGAGCATTCAAAGCAATCTGGGCTTTGTTGAGATTTCCCTTCTCCTACTTTCACAGTCACTTGTCATTCCACTTAATAAGAGAGAAAACTTTCCTGACCACCTAAATTATGCCATTCAAGATATTAAGGAAAACACACATACCCTGAAGTAAAGGTAAAATTATGCTGCAATCATCAAATCAACCTTCTCTTCTTTATCCCATCTGTATATTCTCCTTGGAAAAGCTCGAGCGTTGGCTCCAAAGCCCCACGAGCAGCACAGTCCTACCTGCTTTGCCACTGAAATTGCTGGTATTTTAATCTCATCAAAGAATCTGGGTTTTTCTTCCTGCTGTTTTGACTTTGCTGTCTCTTAGGCCTGTCACATTCACTAGTTTTGAATAAGTGCAGAACTTGCATTTACAGAATTTGCAATCTGCAAGATTGTTTAAGTGATTTATCAAATACTTTGATTGAACACTTATTGCTGCTCCAGTTCTGAATCTCATTTAAATTGACTGGGCTTGACATAAGCCTTTAGAGTGAACACAGAAACGAGCCCAGGCTATGTCAGGTACAGCACGAGGGGAAAAATGTTCCACCTCCAGACACAGCCCTTCTGGAATTGCCCACTGATAAAATCAGCTGTGCAATATAGTCCTTATTAAGCATTTTATGTCTGATAAAGCCACAATACCCACAGTCAGCTGGGCTTTATGATGCAGCAGAAGGTCTGTGCAGGTTGGTTCATCAAACACAGAGCATCGAGCACCCCCAGCTTTCTCAAACAGAAATTTGAATTATCTGTCTGTGGAGCTGAAGGGTCCAGACCTTTGGCAGGCTCTGCACAGCCACAACCACACCACTGAAATCCAAGTTCCAATGCCTTGGCACTCACAGACAACACACAGGTCAGAGTAACACTGAGCTCCAAGTTCTGAAACATCTAAACAGTTGAAAACCGGTAATTTTTTGCCATCAGATGGGTGATTTAGTTCTGAGGGATGCTGAGCAAAATGAAGGCAAATGAATTTGAAGAGAAACTCATAGCCACAACAGCCAAAGGGATGCACCACAACTCTTCCCACCAACCTGGAAAGGAATGCTCCCCAGGCACACATCACTGGAGGATTCAGTGCCTCGTGCTCCACTGAAAATGGAGGTGCCATTTTCATTTCAATATTAAATATTAGTACATGAGAATCCTACAATTCCCTGTTGTTAAGCTGATGTAGAACAAGCACAGTCTCCAAGATCACGTGCTGTCTGCCACAACCCTTTCAATGGTGGAACCATGTAGAAACAAAACTTGGATATTATTAAAAGTACACCAGTGCTGTAATAAATCTCTGCCCAAAAACACGTGGGGATGGACCAAGGTCAGACAGAATTTCAAGTACCCCGGATTCTGAGGTGATCAGGTACAGAGTTTTCACCGTTAATAACAAGCAAGCAAAGATAGAATAAATGAAGAGGATTTGTTTCAGCCCATTGGGGATTAAATTACATTCTCCTGCAGCACAACAGTTCTGAGTCTTTCTTGCTAAATCTGTTGTCTTTCAGGCTCATGGCATTTTCAATGCTTCCTCCAAACTCATGTGGGATAATGCACTTCCAAAAAGTAGGCTCTAGGTATGCACATTCTTAAAATCAACCACTCAACACACATCCAAATAAAAGTGAGCTTTCCTCCCCATTTTCCCCGAGAAAGGAAGCTCAGAGCCCTTTTATGCATTGTGAATGGCCCACCTAATTTAGACTGAATTATACCCTAACCTTCATTTCCCCTTTACTTCTTTGCTCCATTCAGCAGTTTCTGACTTCAGCTAATTCACTAACAATCCCAGCTGGTCCTTCCCAGCTCCCAGTTCTTTAGCACATTGTCCAAGGAAACTATGTGCTCCCATCTACACTGGTATTCCACTCTCCAATTAACCTACTGCTGAGAGGCTTTACCCCTTTCCACCATCCATTCCTCTGCACATACATTTTTTTAACCTTTTACTTCTTGAATTAAAGTGCAGGAGATCTACTCCAGGTGAGAAGGTGTTAAATTTATTTCCTAAATGTGGTGCTGGTTACTCAGGAAGACACAACACGCCGTGGGGTGACAGCTCTGAAAGAATAACCTGCTCGATCTGCAGAGCATTTCAAAGCCAAGTTAAGGCACAGATGTTTAAGATACAAGTAAACAAATAACAAAGGGATTTCCACACTTGCTGTATGACAGGCAGATGCTTGTTCTGAGCACTGGAACTGGGGTCAGCCACAGGTATGGCTGGTATTTGATGCACGGCCCTGCGGCCGCGCTGCTTCACACACCAAGGTGCATTTCCTAAGTTCATTATTTTAAACTCATCAATCACTTTTCCATCACACAGTTATAACTGAGATGACAGCAGAAGGAATGACTGTACCATGCAACCACGGGCTCTTCACTGTGAGAGTTTTACCATGGCTGCAAGAGGAAAAGCCTTGAGCATGTCCAAGTCCCAGACCTATTTCACTGATTACTTGAGAATACATATATTGCTTTAGTTTAGTCTCATCAGGGACAGAGATGATCCCAGTCACTGGGCACCTGATCATCACTCATCTGCTTGCACAGGTAGAATAAATGGCGCTAGAAACAGTTCTGGTATCTTGGAATAAAGCCAAGACTTCAACATCTTGAAGTCCCCTATCTGTGGCTCCAGAATTATCCACAGAGAATTCCCACAGCAAATGCCGATGAACCTCCCTGGATTCAGACTGGAGACTTGTCTCTGCTCTGTTATGGGGAGGGTCTGCATTTAGCCCCTGTCCTCCTTTTTCCTTAAACTGTCCTGGTTATCCCAAATCCTCCTTTCTAGTGTAGATTAAGACCACATTTTAGAGGACCTGAATTTCCATGTCTGCTTCCTGAGAGCCATTTAACATTTCCTTCTCTGACACAACACCAAGTGCCTTCTTTCGAGGTAAATGGTCCAGATCTCATCATTGACAAGATCCCAGATAAAACAAAGATAGGGAAAATGCCATTGATGGCTGTTAAACACCTCCCTCCCCCAATTCCTTCTTTCTTGTACATTTGCTTAGAAGCAAGTGAGCACAATAACAGCACAGTGCTCAGAAAGTGGTTTTCAGAATCAGGCAGGGAGAAAGTCAATATGGAGCAGTGTGTCCATTTGTTTTGATTTATCTCACTAACTTCAATTGACAGTTAATTCATCAGAGGAGGAAAATGCCAGTCTAGTGAAAACACAACTCGTGAAGGAGAGAGAACGGAGTGGAAAACACAGTGTGTGGATAATACAGGTAATAAATTAAAGGATACAGTATCAGTATTTTATCATTCCCATTCTGAATTCGCCATATCCCCACTCTTGCCAATTACAGTTTATAGTAAGCAGTAAATTTACACTGATATATATCACGCACACACGCCCTTTACAAAATGAGGTGACTTTGGAAAACAGGAAAAGACAGAAAAAGACAGAAAAAGAAGTGACTTTGGCTCAAATTCCTAAATCTGAAATTTCCAGCAGCAACTACAAACTTGTAACAGACCACAGGCAAGATGAGAATTTACACTGCAAGCGTTGGCTTGGATCTAAAATCCATAAAAATAATAGAGTTGAAAATGTGATTTGCAACAGCAATACTGCCAGGGGTGGAAGCCCCACATCTTCCTCCAGTCTGAAGAGAGTCCCCCTTTTTGCGGGGCACTCCTTGGTGTGTTCCCTGTTTCAGTCCCTTGACCCCACAGCTCCTCCCTTGGTGTCATTTGTTAGCACCCAGCAACATTTAATTTCTCCCTTTCTGTTTGCTTTCCCTAAATGCCCCTTTCTCCCAAAGGATGTTTTCCAGGTTGGTCTTTGCCTGACCTTATGACAACGTCGGCGATGACAATAAAAGCTGGAGTTGGGATTTAGGGAGCACATGTGAGCCTGGCCCAGTTCCACTGTGTTCATCTCGTGGCCCCCAGTACCCAGAGCCCCCTCAGCAGCAAACCCCCATTTCTGCTCCACAGAACACAGACAACTCCACAAGAAGCTGAACTTCCTGGCTTTTTTTCCCCCCCCTTAAATCACCTTGTACGCTTATTAAACCCCAAGCGAGCTGCAGGGGACTTTAAGAAATTAAGCTTCTTTCTGTCCATTTCCCAGGAAACTGGACGAGAGCCAAAAATAATCTGCCCTGGCTGAAGTATCTGCATTTTGCCTCAACAACTCTCCAGAAAGGCACTACCTCTATCTCCCTGCCACGCTGCTGAAATTCACTTTGGAGATGATATAAGCACTTAGGAGTAGCAAAAGATCCTCCAGTTCTGAGAGTGGAAGTGTCTGTAATTCAGGACTTGGACAATAGTTCAGTTGGTGTTTGAGATGAGCTGCCCACACCTTTTGTTTGAGTGCATACAAATATACAAGGTCCAAGCCTACTAACAGTGCAGAAATTTGGAATTATTAAACTCTCTCAAAAGGGGATTAAATACAACCACAGAAAAAAGATTATATCAACTCTAAAGATCTTCCATTTTACTGGCTAAGAACTGCAAAGGTACTAATATGGGTTAGAACACAGGAGAGAGAAAGGAATCACAGCCTGAACTTTCACACAAATGTCTAAATTAAATCACAAGCCTCCCAAAGGTTTAGAGATGTCTGGACGTTTTTGTTATAATCACAAGCCACTGCATTGTGAGGGGTTTCATTGCTCGTAAATGAAGATACCAATTATTGCAGCAGGATTTGTTGGTATGTACAGTCACAGGAAGGTGTGAAAGTCCTGTAGACAAAAGGGCAGGCTTGTCCAGTGAAGGGGCTAAACTCCTCATAACCTCAAAATAATTCCAAAACGTTGGTCTTTTACCTGCATCCAGTTTCTAAGCATCTCGTGGTTGATGTTCACCATCACTTGACACTGAAATACGACTTTCACAAGCTGGTTCCTCAGCACATTTCACCTGCTGCTCCCCAGCTGCATCCAACTCAAAGGAATCCACCACAGTGGTCGGAGTTTTACAGACAAGGATTCCCCCACCTCCACCCAGCAGCTTGTGATTTCACAGCAACGTTTCAAAGTTGTTAAACAACCTTTTCCTTTGTTACATAAAAGATGGAGGAAGCCAAAAGTATCAGCACTGAAAAGGTACCTGGTGTGATGAGGTGTTTAGAGGTGGAATTATCCAATTCCACTAAAGCTGCCTGCATGGCACAGACAGGATATTCACCCCAACTATAGCTGACAACTCTCCCCTCCTTCAAGAGACCAATATTTATTCCCCTCCTCAAAGCAAGTCCTTTGGACCGTGGCTGTTGTCAGCCACAAGTGGATCTTGGATTTCCTATTGGGCTCCTGGACACTTGTCAAGTTCACTTCAAAAAAAAATTCACCACTTGCAGCATTAAAATCACGCTCCCAATAAAAGTTTTGCTGCTCTGCAGGACCAAAATACTTCTAGCACGTAGATACGTGATCCAGGTTTTAAAATTGGCTTTTAATTAATAAATTAGACTTAAATTTGCCAGAACCACTCCCTAACAGCTCTGAAGGAGCTGAGCCTGTGTCTGCAGCCTGTCCCCCTTTAGGGACAGACTGATCCCCCAGCACAGAACCTCTGGGAATGACCAGCAGCACCAGGGACACAGCTCAGACCCACCACGTTCTGCCTTCAAGACGGGAGCTTTATCCAGTTCCCCACATCGCTCTCCTTTCCCAAACATTTGGCTGTGGTGATTCCCCCCGCCCCTTCCCTTCCCCTTCCTCCAAGTTGAAGGCAGTTCACCACTTACGGTCATTTACAGCTTACAGCCCAGCAAATCCAGAAGGTGTCTGATGAAAAAGAGGGACTAGCCAAGCATCTTAATCCCCCTGTTCATTCATGCTCTCTGTAATGTTCTTTCAGGCCTCTGCTGAGAGACTAGGCTGAAATGAAGGCTGATAAATTAGTCTGGAGGGAAACAAGGCAGATTCTGCTTGTAAAAGGTCATTCCAACTTTGTTCTGGGTGAGGGTTTATCTTGACTGCAGCTGCGACAGACAATGGCCGGGGCCTAAACGGCAGAAATCCAAGCTCTGCTCACGAAATTACTGTGCTGATAAGGGAGAATGGGCTTCAGGGAGATCTAAATGGGAAAAGGGAGGTGGGGGACAAGGGTGAAATGTAGGTATTTTTGAACATGATTGAACAGGGATGACACAATAAGATGCACAATTAAAGCAATGACTTGCCCAGGCATTATCCGAAAGCAAAGGAACAGTGCTGGGGAATCAGATGCAAAGGGAGGGAAGACCCTCTTGCGTGTGCTGAGCACACAGCCTGGAGTGGGCTGAACCCGCAGCTTCCGTACCAGACAGGTGATGGAACACAACGGTGGTTCTGGAAGCTCAGGGGTCTCAAGTGCTGCACCACTTCCGATCCAGGGCATCACTTCCAGGACACACCGGGCGTTCACTTCACCAGCAATGTGGTGCCACGAGCAGCCAAAACAAGCCCAACTAAGCAGCGTGCATGAGCAGGGGCTGGCTGAGAACACCCTTCAGTGCAAAGCACTTTAAGCAGGTTTGTGCCTTTCCGGGGCAAAGAGAGCGAACAATGGCAAGTTCTGACAAACTGCTCTCTGGTCTGTGCTTCTCCTGTGCCCACAGACTGGCTCCTGAGAGATGCCTCTCCTTTATTTACACATCCCACTGGAACGCCCGTGTCTCCAGCAGTGCCAACACGCTCAGTGGTCACAGACACTGTCACCCGTCTCCCATCACACAAACCAGCCTGGGCCTGAGACCCCCGTGCAGAGCTGCCTCCAGCCCTGGGTTCCCAGCACAGGAAGGACATGGAGTGAGTTCAGAGGAGGCACCGAGATGATCAGAGGGATGGAGCAGCTCTGCTGGGAGGAAAGGCTGAGAGAATTGCGATTATTCAGCCTGGAGAAGAGATGCACAGCCGAATTAAAGTGGATGATTTACAAGGATGCTTCATAAGGGAGCTGGGCCTTAGTCACAACTTGGGAAACAGAGCACACGATGAGGAATAACATTCCCAAAGACACTCCCATGCTCTGGAAACACTCCTCCCTGGAGCCAATTCCCACCTTGCCTGATGACCGGACCTCATCCTGCAGACATGCTTCTTCCACTCATGTGTCTAAAAATGACTCAAACTCACCCACCTTCCCTGGACAAACAGCCCCTGTTTTGCGAAGTTGGATGCTTTCTGTCACAATTTGTACAGGTCCCAACTCTTTGCTGTGACGAAACACACGAAAAGAGGAAGGGATGAATAATTAAGCGATCTGTTAGCAAGCAAAGAAAGTCCCACCCATGTCCCACTACTCCAGGAAGAGTGATAGACCCAACTTTCCATTTCCATCTCTACAGACAACAAACCTCCCCTGCGTTTGCAGAGCCAAGTAAGAAGCAACTGAAGTGCCAAAATATGTGAAGTCCTAAGCCCCACAAAGTAAGAGTTGCTACATTTAGCAGCTCTCCCAACCTGCACTGCTGCTCCGTATTTGCCACGGGAAGAGGAGGGACGGTGCCAAATTATGCAGAGAATGTGATTTCCCTGTTCTCCAAAAGTAATTAACACAACATTTTACTCTGGAAAATTCACTTCCTGCATCGCACAGATCGAGGTAAAGAAATTTAATTTAGAACCTTCAGACTTCAGGATTAACCAGGAACTCAGAACGGTTTGCTAATGTGACAAACTTCTGGAGTCCAAACACAGCTCTAAGTATTTTATGGAAGAAACTGTTCCCTGTGAGGGTGGGCAGGCCCTGGCACAGGTTGCCCAGAGAAGCTGTGGCTGCCCCATCCCTGGAAGTGTCCAAGGCCAGGTTGGACAGGGCTTGGAGCAACCTGGGCTGGTGGAAGGTGTCCCTGCCCGTGGCAGGGGGTGGGACTGGATGGGCTTTAAGGTCCCTCCAGCCCAAACCATTCCATTATTCCATGATTCTATTTAAGCCTTAACTCAAAGCTGAGTGATGACTTTCTCTGACACCTTAATACAACATCACAGGAACTCAGGGGTTCAGCCACAACTAAAAAGGAAAATAACTGGGTGAACTCTTAAAACATTGTACCAGTTGGGGTCCCTCTCACAGCAAGGGACAGCACAGGTGAGGTGTGGGCAGCACACCTGGACACAGAGAAGGGGCAGCAGCTCCTTGGCAGGCAGTTCCCAAGTTCAACAGAGCACCTGAGTACGTTCCTGTGCTGGTACCTCACCCTGGAGCTCTTGGTGTCTCACCACCACACGTCCCTCTCCAAGCAGTGAGGAGCACAAGGGCTGAACTCCCAAACAGCCAACACATCCAGTCTGAAAACTACCAAGTGAGTTATTTTGCATTGCTCCCACCTCCTGAAACTGCGACTGAAAGAATCCACACAGCGATGCCCCTTCAATGCTCCTGTACATTTATGGTTTCACTTATTGATCATTTCCTTTACAAAAGCCCACTGTGTTCCAGTGCTCCATCAGCCAGGCTTTTCTGGGAGCGGACAAAATCAAGGTTGGATTTCTCTGTAGGTTAACATTCCAGAGGGAGAAGCAGTGCCCTGTATTCCTCAAGGCTTTTGACAACGAAAAGGGCTATTTTTCAAACCCTGTGGTCACCACTGAGCTTTTCATGGGATTTTCTTTTTCCCTTTTTTTTTTTTTTTCCTTAAGTGTGGATGATAAAATACTGCTTCAGGAGCTGGTATTCATGGATGCCTCTTGAAGACGAAAAGAAAATATTTATTTCCTTTTTCTGCTTGTGAATCAGAATGTTCTATTTAAAGAAAGTGCCCTCTGCCGGATTGCTCATGAGTTATTACCCCTTATGGAAATAAAGGAGAAATATCAGGAGGTATTCTTAGTCATTCCCTTCCCCTGTCTCTTCTTTTTTCCCTTAATTCCTTATATACCCATGTTTTAGCCAAGTGCCTAAGATAGAGCAAGATCTCTTGGCATTCTTGGGCCTAAAAAAGACTTACTCTCTTAACCCTGACATTGAAGCATCTGGTGCAACGTCAAAAAACAGGACAAATTTCAGTCGTTTCACTCGGTTGCCATAAGGTGCGTTTTCCATTTTTATTCAGGGTCGAAATTAATAAATGAACCCCCCAAAGGACGCAGGGGTAGGGAATGGGATTTTGCCTGTGGTATGATCAGCTTCTTTTCCTGAATCCAAAGCCAGTCCCTGTGCCACTGGCATGTTTCTAATACCGGCCATAGGAAACAACCCAACAATTGACAGGAGCTGGAAGCTGCCTCTTCCCCTTCCCCGTGATGTTCTGTGACACCAGAACAAAGGCCAGATATTGCAGGGAAAATTCAAGTTTTGGTGTTCTCCCCACAGCTGCTCCCTGGGAAGGGGACACTCTTTGGCACACACAAAGCGGAGCAACTTCATTGGCTCAAAATCCCACAGTATTTAGAGTGTTTAGAGGTCAAGAAGTTACTTCTCCTCCTTGAGATTAATTTTTTTCTTTTTTTCACATAAATGCTGACCTTTGGTCTAAAGCAAAAGTTTCTCTGCAGTTTTACACAGATGTATGTAAAAATTCTAACTGGGGATGCTGTTGGCAGTTCCTCGTAGCTGAGGGCACGTCTGGGCGGTGCCAGGGTGCTCCTACCTTCTGTTTTCCTTATGAAACCACAGGTTCTTTCTTCTTCAGAATAATTCTAGCCCAAAAGAAAAAAAACCCAAAAAACAATTTGAGAAATTGTGAAATAGCTTTGCCTGGGAAATACCTGCTGTGTAGGTAACGCTCCTGCCTCGAGAAGGGCCACACAATGCCCAAGGCTGCCCATTCCCTGCAGAAGGGTTCAACGTGCATTCGAAAACAAAAGCTCGGGAGCCCCTTTCCCCCGAGCAAGAGAAGCCGTTCCAGTAACCTCATTGCCCGGCCAAAGGGAAAGGCAGAGGCCAGAGAAAATGAATGAATCAGGAGACGCGCGGAGGGAAACGACAAGGAAATGTCATCACATCCTTTGAGTCCACGAGCTGAAAGCACGGCAGAGAGAGATGAGTGCAAGGAGCTCTGGGGATTTCTTTGCTCTTTTAAAGGACTCACACTTTTTTAGCATCTTTGGTTAGGAAACAGGACAGACAAGAACACGCTGCCTTAACTGTATCAGCTTTTAATGGAAAATGAGGCAATTTCTGCATGTTCTTTTAACTGGGAAGTGTGACAAAACCATCACAGTTAAAAGAATCTCAGAGGCTCCTTCTTATTTTAATATTTTCCAGATATTCTTATATATTAAAAATACTTTTTTAAAATATATTTTAATTTTCAAGACAGTTTACTATATTTAAGACTCGAGGAAATACAATTCTCCCTTCAGAATTTAAGGCCAGACAAGTGAAGTAAATCTCTCTTGGCACTTACGAGCATTTCTAAAAACAAACAAAATAAAAAATACCCTCACGCTAAAATTTAAATCTCCTATTTTGTGGGAACTGCTGTGAATCACTGACACTATAAAGCATGTCCAAAACCCAGCAGTTTTCCACTGGCCCAGATGTGGAGCCAGAATTCTGCTCCATCCTCAGCTGCCGGCTCCTATTTTTTCCACAGTTATTTGTCTTTCATGGGACAGTTTCTATCTTCACCCTCAAGTATGAAATGAAAGCACTTATTTTTCCTAAGTAAAGGAACAGCCTGGCTCCAACACTCCAGAGTGAGAGAAGTCTTTGTGCTTCAGCAAATAATCTGTCTTGAAATATAAATTAAAACGTAGGCACTAATAATTATTTATCAATGGTATTTTTACCCTGTGAAGCAAACTGAGCTAAAAGCATCATCACTTCCGAATTCCCTATAATTCAGTTCCTAAATTTCCCTCCATTCTTCTCTCAGTTAGCAAAATAGGCAGCACTATAACAAATATCATTATTTATTCAACGTGATCAACGCCATTATGTAATGATTTTATTTTATTTCTTTTTTTAGGTCCCAGAGGCAATAAAGCACAAACACACATTGATTTATTTGGGGTGCTCTGAGTGGTGTGTTCTGTGTCAGCGGGCAGGGGAGTAATGGGACCGGGAGAAATGCAATCACATCACACTGAATAATCACGAGGCTTTTGCTTTGGGTGGTGTCTTTTCAGGAATAAAAAGGTAGATAAATATGATGGGCACAGCAGTGGCAGGGACTGAAGCCCGGAGAGAAAACACCCAGCACAGTGTCCTGCACTGAATCAGCCCTGGGAGGGGCTGGGGCCGGAGCAGCTACACATCTTATTTATTTTTTGTGAAATGAGCATGAATCACTCCCTGCCATCCCATGGCCAAAAAAGCCCTTCAATGGGAGGTGTGGTTTAATTTAAAGAATATTTGTAAAAGCATATTCCACAAAGCAAAGCAAGCAACAAGATAGTGAAGCTGTGCTGCAGATAAAGCAGGGCACGTGTCCCCCCGTCACAACCCAGGTCCTCCAGTCTGCCTAAAAGGAAAAACTTCTATAATAAAAATAATGACAGATCTCTTTTTTCAAGAGATGCGAATAAAACACAGCATTCTGCATCCCTATTGGTGTTTCAGACTATTAGGGGAAATCACAAGTCAAGCTGAAAGTTTCAGCAAATAACATTCTTCTTGTACCTCCTGGAGCTCGATGCTGTACACCAGAGCCAGGGCTAGAGAGAGCAGTTCACATGAAAACAGAGCTGGCCCTACCTCCAAACATGAGGTTTGGAGGTTTCCTCCGTGTTTCCTAAGGTCTTAGAGGTACAATTAACTGCTTTGTTTCAGTTTCATTTTCACAAATCTGCTCTTACTGGAGTTTGAAAAAAACTATTTCTGCAGCGGTAGCACTTGGAGAGAAGTGAGAGATCCATTTTCAACTCCAAGCCCTTAACAGCACATTTTCCAACCCCCAAAATGTTATTTGATTTTTTTGGGAGAATACAGAAATCAGAAGACATCAGAATTTAATTGTGAAGCGCATCCTATAGAACAACAAAACCAGCAGTTTCCAGCAAAACTGAGATAGCGCCAAGGAATGTTCATTTCGTAGCCATTCCACTTCCAGTGGCACTCTCAGCTTAATCAAAGCCTGACAATAAATTTACTGTGATAAATGGCAGGAACTTTTTTGTGCAAAAGGCAGAAACACTGTTAAAATTAAGGAACTGATGACTAAACCAAACCAAAAACGACCAGATTTTCAGGATTCGGGGGGTGGGGTTAGCACAGAAGTGGGATTAGCAGAGAAGTGGGATTATCAGGAGTATAAACTGAAGGAAATGAACTGAGAAATATGAATAGAGAAGAGGTTGGGTGTGAAGAACAGATATCATTGCTGATGTAAAAATACTAATAGAATAGTTAATTCAGGTATAACAGTAATGAATTAAGGAGCTAAGGGTGGAAGTCTTACAACAGCCACGTCACTACAAGTCAAAACTACAAGTTTCAAAGAAATACTGACACAAAAAAAAATCACATCAAACTGCAGAAGAAACACTTCTCATAGTGCTACAAACCCCAGAATTCTTAGATTTATCACTGCTGTAAGAAAGAGCACATGGAGGCAAAAGTTAAGAGTGACAGAAACCTCCTCCCCTTTGCTTTTCTTCTCTTGCTGCCCATTGCCTGCCTGCTCAATTTTATGAACAGAGGATGGAAACACATCCCAAGCTCCAATTTCTCAGCATTTTGCCATCAGGTGGAGCTGCCTAGAACATCTCTGCAGGGCTTTTCCAACTTTACACCCAAAGGGAACGGCTCGGAAACCCACACCCAGCTGACAGGATGGATTCAATGAATTCCTGCTCAGCGCACGGATGGATTTGTGTATGTTGATGCCAAGGGAAATGCTGAAGGTACTGAGGGATTAAAAACAGGTCCCTGAATTGTCTTTAAACACCCTGGGAAGCGGAGAACTTCAAGAGGTATCTGCAAGTACAAGCAGGGTCGAAAGAGAAGGTGTCAGGGCGGGTCGGGGACAGTGTTTGAGGACACCTGATGGAGGACAAACAGTTCTTTGAGGTGTGAGAGGTACCTGCCAAATCAGAGCACAAAGGAACACGCAGAAATGTGAGAAGTGCCACGGAGAAGGAAAGTTTGTTCAATTACACTACAAAAACAAACAGTATCACAAAGCCAACATGTACCAAGGTTGATAGAAACGGCTCCTATCAGGGCTGGCACTCAGAGCACAGGGGATGTGGGGAACATTTCTTAAAATCATGAATGCAAATACCAACTTTTATCAGAAATAGAGAACACAAGGACAAAGCTTGGCCAAGGTCATTGAAAAAAATATTTGCATTGCTCAAATTGGATTTGACTTCTAAGAGCCAAAGAGGGCTGCACTTTGCTCCAAAAAATCAGTCTCAAAACAAAATAACAAAAATATAAATGAAACCAATAAATTCCACCTATAAATACTTGGGTCAGAAAAAGAGAATTCATCTTTCTGAAGGAGCCACTTCCACTTTACAGCCTACAAGTAATAAATATTGCATATTACTAGAGAGAAATTGTGCCCAGTTTCAGAGACTTTGAAGCGACCAGTACCTTCCTCAGGGAGTCTGAAGCTGCCTCGCACCTACAGCCTCCCTGCACCAGACCATCGATTGCCAGTATATTAACAGGGACTTTTTTGATTTCAAAAAAACCCCCATGTTTCAACGCTCATACAGTAACACCAATCAAATGTTCTGTAGTGACAGTCACGCAAAGGAAGCCAAGATCCAGATGAACTTCTGAGGAATGTCACTGGAGGGAACAGAGGGAATCAAAACTCTCAGTGAATTTCTCCCTTTTCCCTGTACCAGGACAGTAAGGAAAGGAAACTCTCGGCTCAGTCATCCAGCCAAACTCTGGTTTCAGCTCTTCAGACATTTCCTACTGCAGAGTGACAAAACACGATTGAGTTTGGTTCTTGTAACAAGTGTTCTTTGCTGTTTCCTGCACTTCAGACACATGGAAAAAGTAAACAAAAACATCTGGACCTACTTCTTTGGGCTTCACTGAATCCAACTGCTCACTGATTTTTGACTTCACAATCAAGAGAGTAAATATAATCAGACACAATTTGAAATGTTAATGCTTAAGTCTGGCCTTTTTGACCTCGGTTTCTAAGAAAACAGGGCTTCTGTGACTGCACTGCCAACTTCCCCCCTCGTAACCTTACAGTTCCACCCTTCTCTGCTTCCCACCCTGTACTCCAATGTTTTGTAAACCACTTCACATCAGTAGGGGCTGATGGAGAAAATGGGCCAAGGCGCTGCTGGGCCCAGGGAAAAGGGAGGGGAAATTCAGCTCCCGCTTATTTTGAGGGACAGGCCCCCCCATCCACCAGCCCGTGTGTCCTGCCAGGAAACCTCTCTGCCCCAGCTGCTCCAGACACAGCCTCCTGCTCAGGCTGACAAGCAGCACATCCCGCGGCAGCGGGGAGTGTCGGGATGGGTGCTCGGACTGGAGAGAAGGAATTCTGTAGTGCACAGTGGACACTGGGTGTGCTGCAATGGGACCGAGGGCACAGGACAGAAACCCTAGGCTACATTTCACTGCTCACGGAATACACTGTATTTCAGGATAATTCAAATGAAGAATGTAGGAGCAGAAGAGACGTAGATGATTTCTGGGACAAGCCCAGAAAAGCAGGGAGAAAGATGGGAGTTGTGGATTAGAGCTATTTTTCCTCTTGAACACTGGGTTTCTGTGTGTGCGTGTGTTCAGCTCTTAGGGAAAAATGACTTTCACATTTCTTCATCTCTGCTGCAGAACAAGAACTCGAGAACATCTGGGCAGGTAATGGGTACATGCTATTTCCCTCTGAGCAGTTAATGATCCCTGCACTGCTGACAGGGCTGGGAGTCAAAGGTAACACCCCCAACGACAGAACACGGTGCCACTAATCCCATTCCCTCCACCACCACAAGTCCCAAACACAACCTGCAAATGACAAGCACTTTATGAAGTGACCCGATATCATTTAAAACCAACCTTCCAAAATGGTGCTAGAGCAGTTTTTGTGGCCCAAGAAGTGATCTTAAAGGGTTTTCTGCTGATTTTAAAAACTGCAGGTAATCGGGGGGAGCGAAATTATGCAGGGAAATGTGGCATTGGCAAAGTCACTACATCTGTCCCCAGGCCACCAGGCCTCAGTCCAGCTTCATGAACACTCGGCAGAGAAGAGAAATGAATGTGGTGATCACATTCCACACGCTTACCTCCCATCCAAAGTTTGTTTCCTTTAATGTGCTCCTCTGTACTGTCATATAGGGTCCAAATCTTTCCCCAACTTCAATCTTCTTTTTGGCCCAAATCCCTAGCCCTGCCCCTGGGATCGAAGATTCTCTGAGTTCAAAATCTGGTGGGATTGGAATGTCATCAGGAATGTAGACGGGAGCTTCATAAGGTGAGCCCTCCTTGGGAGTGAAGTCCTCACTGGTGGGAAAGGGTGACGGAGGTCCCACGGGAATGGGGGACATTATACTGTCCTCTGTTTCCTCCTCTGCGCTTTCGCCAGCAAGGAGATCGGGGTCGGTCTCGTACATATTATTTACAATCTCGCTGTCACCTAAAAGGGGAAACAGCAGAACAAAACACACTGAAATACTCACGTGAACATTAGTTAATCTCCTCTCGGGACAGTTTCACAAAGCCGAGCTCACCACACTTTAAGGATAGAAAGACAAACCTCCCTTAAAGAGCTCAGGTAGGGCTGAGGTGAGAACACTCACGCCGCCTGCACGATATTCAGTGCTGCTGAAGGCTCAGAGGAAGGTAATTGCAGCCTGACATGTTCCACAGGATCAGGGTTTCTGGAGCGTTTGTCTTTCAATTTTGGAGAGAGAGAAGAAAACAGAAGAAGGTCGAGGGTCCCTTTAACCATTTATTGCTTTAATTGGCTCAGTATATTTTTTAAAGGGGAAAAAGAGAAATTAAGCTAAATCCAAGCTAAGTTTGGCAAGAACTGTTTGGTTGGTGTTGGGTTTCCTGGGTTCAGGGTGTCCCACAAGAGAAGCTGTGGCTGAGGTGACCTCCCAACTGCACCTCAGCAATGCACCTTTGCATGTGTAGCAAAAGCATCACCAGTGTGTAATCACAGAGTCTCAGAATGGTTTGGGATGGAAGGGACCTTAAAGATCTTCTCCTTCCACCCCCTGCCACAGGCAGGGACACCTTCCACTAGCCCAGGTTGCTTCAAGCCCCGTCCAGCCTGGCCTTGGACACTTCCAGGGATGGGGCAGCCACAGCTTCTCTGGGCACCCTGTGCCAGGGCCTGCCCACCCTCACAGGGAACAATTTCCCCCTAATATCCAATCTAACCCTACTGTCTGTCCGTGTGAAGCCATTCCCCCTTGTCCTTGAGTGAAAGCACTGGACACAGAGGGTAGTAAAGTTTGGGGATTTTTCCAAGAGGAGTCAATTGCTAAGCAAGGACATTCATATGCCATGAAAATTAAGCTTTTTCATCCAAAAAGCAAAAAAGGTAGAGGGGAGGGAGAGTGAAACACGAAGGGGAAAAGAAAAACACATTTGTCATACAATACAAGTAGTTGAAGTATTTTTGGGAGCAGCTTCGCCATCTCTCAGTTAAACATGAGGCAGCGGGACTGTGCTCAGCGCTCAGGAGTTCCCACTATGACAACAAGGCCAACAACTGCCCCATTGTGGACCCTCCGACACGGGAGGGACTCCCACAGTGCATATTAATGACTGACCTCTGATGTCATCGGGGGGAGCAGCACCCAACAAAAATCCCAGTTTTCACTGCAGCCCTGGCTGCCAAACAGGAACCATCGGGGAAGAATAGCTGGAAAAGCACGGCTCGGCTTAAGGTATATATAATTCATCCCTTCCATAACCTCAGAATGCACCTTCTGTCTGCGAGACACATCTCCTCCTCTGGTTTTTTTATGCCTAATAAAGATTTTCCTGAGTTCATGCCTAAGAAACCTGGTGGCAGACTTGACTAAAGAGGAGGATTTTGATTCCTTTGCCAACATTTTTTTTTGCTCCAGCTTTGGAGAAATACAGAGAACTGCCTGCTAGAGCTTACATGGGTTTCCTCTGCTAGAAAGTGCAGCCCTCCCTACTCAAACATGTCGCCAGAACCGAGCTTTCATGAGCATGAGATACTCCATCATCCTGAAAATACTTGTGGTTGCAGTAAATGTTTTCTCGCCCAGTATTAGCAAGTCAAATTATTTTCCCCTCTATGATTAGCCTCTTCTGCACTTAAGAAACAGGAATTCCAACCGAGTTGAAAAGCAAAACTAGGTTTATTGGAGCATAACCTGTGAAAATTTCCAAAGGATACAAGTAAAAGTACAAAGACGCCTCGCTAGTGAACACTGTAATTTCATGTCTACTATGGGACAATCGGGGCAGTTCTGATTAAGTTTTAATTTACTCTGAAGCTGAGCCCACATCTGACTGACCTCATACTTCAAGAGAAATCACAAAACACAGGTAATCTGTTCCTTCTGCCTTTTCAGCTGCTAAAACCAGTAACCAGGGACCGGCCACGGGCACAAAATGACCAGGAAACAACATTTTCGGGTCACAATGGTTCTGATACCAGAGATGCCATATGGCAGCTGTGGGAGCAGCATCACAGAGAGACAGATGTGTCAACATAGGGTTTGTCACCGCAATCCAATACTGAGATCAAGAGAGGCCATTTCCTCTCATCCTGTCACTTGTTGCCTCGTAGGGGAGGTTGATCCCCCCCCAGTCACAACCTCCTTTCAGGGGGTCGTAGAGAGCAAGAAGGTCCCCTCGAGCCTCCTTTTCTCCAAGCTAAGCAACCTCATCTAAAACACAACCATGTGGTGATTGTTCTCCATGGGTCATATTTATTCCAGGGACTTGGGGAAAATCCAGCAGCTGGGCTTCAGTTTTGATAACAGTTGGTTATTCTGCACTACAGAACCTTCTAGACTGCACAGTTTGCCACCCTCAGTGCTCCTCTCAGCTTTACTCCAGAGGTAACATGACTGGTTAAAAACAAGAACAAAAAAATACATACTAAGAAAAAGCAGGGAACATTTTGTTTTCTCAGGAACAACCTCCAGCTCTCCCGAGCTCCAGCACAAGTCAGCTGCTGCCATGGCCACTCACTGGTGACAACCATGCTGTCCTACATCTGCCCCTCTTCCAGCAGCAGGGATTGCAGTGCTCTGGAATGTCTGCTGATGTGAAAAGCGGGACAGAAATACAACTTGACCTTATTGTTACTGTCATGAAACTAAAATTAGTCCCTCAAAGCTCACCAGCAAAATGACTCGATAAAAAGACCCATTGAAAGGTTGTTTCCACAGATAATCAGATATGGGCATATGCTGAAAATCTGTGTGACACCAATGAGGGTCTTGCAACAATGAGAGTGATGGTTTAGTGTTGGTGAGAGACCTCATGAATAATCTATTTAGCAGCTGTAATGAAATGAAAAGAAAGTCTGATGTTAAAGGAAAGGGTGGAAATAATATGTTAGATTTTGGGTGGGTTTCTTTTACGTTCTGTATTCGGTAACAATATTATTGTTGTTGTTGTTGTTGTTATTATTATTAAATCCTGCTAAGGAAATACCTACTTCTCTGAAATAATGAGCATTTTCTACTGTCACAGTCATGGCAAAGAGCATCTTTGACTTCTTCACTTTACAGAACATATTGAGAATGAATTTATACTGGGCAAGCAGTGCCTGATCACCAGCAAAATCTGCCTCCAGTTTCACTGACCTTGAAATAAATATAAAACTGGGCCTGATCCCACATTCCTCCTGCCCCTGGAGCTCCCATGGAGAGCAGTGGGAATCTCGGAGCAAGGAGAACACGGGGCTGAGCCCAAGCACTTTCATCACCCTCCCAGCATGGGCTGTCACTGACACGGGATGACTTTCCAGGCTCAGACTTGGCAGGGAACTCCAAAACGGGACATTCACAGCAAACAGCTCATCTTTACTTGTGCATAAAACAACGCCAGGCTGGAGTGACAGGATCCTGCCTCTATTTGCTGTGGACTCAGAATGTTTCACCACCAAACATAAAGTAATTTTTTCTGACCCATTTGCAGACCAGAGGAGCTGGAATGGAACACCAACATCACAGCTCAGTTCAACCACGAGCACAAATATTCACATTAATCAGGGATGTGCTTAACTGCTGCCAACAGCTGATGGGCTTCATCACCTCAGGATATTGTGCTGCTCATTTTAATTAAATTCAGGTAAATTATAAGACATACCTGCCCTCCCCCCTGGCTAACTCCACTGGGAATTCTGCAGGAGCCTCACTCCTTGCTCCCGCTCTGCCATGACCAGGGCAAGAGCTGCCAGCAGGACATGCCCAGAACTTGGCAGACACATCTCTGAATCACAAAGGACACCGGAATGGCCCAAAGAACACCCACCCCAAAGTGCCTCCAGCGCAGAATGATCCCAGTGATCAGATTGCCACCTGATGGCCACAGCTGAAATACAATAGAAAATTCCAAATCCAGTCCCTGCTGGACTCATCTGCCTGGCCCTGGTTACAAAGCCTCATTCCATGAATTTCCAGCACTTTGCAGCCCAGGCACTGGCATTTCATCTCTCACAGGCTCATGTTCTGTAGGATGCAGGAATTCTGCAGCACGCTCTGCCAGTGGCAGCAGCCAAGGAAGTCCAGGTGTCCCACACAATCCTCACTGAGACCATTTTTAAGTTATCCAGGAATGGTTTCCCCGTCACTCTGCTGGTGAAGGTGACCAGCTGTGGGCAAGGCAGATCTCCTGCAAAGGCACATTTCTCTCAAAGAAAAGAGTGGCTGGGATTTGTAACACACCAAAGACCTAAAATTCAGCGTAAGACCCTCTCTGGAAGCTATTCTGAAATATCTGGGTTTCATCCTGCCAGCAAGGGTGCAAATTAGTGACAAAGCAGCCAGGACGAGTTATTCCTCTTGCATTAAGGACAGGATTGAAGCACTAAATGCTTCGTGGCCATACCAAAATGCCCTTTCCCCTGTCCATGGACAATACTAATTTAATTAAAATTGCTGCAAAAGATGGACAATAAACATTAATTTATTTAAGATTATCACATAATTTCTTCTTTCCATTCACTGCAACAACCGTTTGCCTCTAAGCTGTACTGGTATCTACAGCATTTGCTGGTGGATACTGGTCTGAAAGCAACACACTCAGCACCCAAAGCAGAACCTGCCCGTGGGGAACCTCCTGGACACCCGTGGGTTCCAGGGCTCTGTGCAGTTCTCAGACTACACAGGATGCTCTGCCAGGTTTTCCATACACTGCTTCAGGAGGGAAAGGAAATTCTGCTTTAAATGACCATTCAGAAATGTCATTTTCTCTTTCATTCACTCACAAAACCCCTTCATTTTCACAAGTTTTACAGTTGAAAAAATTCTTGGGCAATAAATGCACAGGCAGGGAAGTGGTCACAAGTGGGAAGTGGTTTTGCCCCCATGCCACGGTGCCAAAGGAATGTCACACGAGCTGCTTTTACCTTTGAGAAATGGTACTGTGAACACAATCCTCTATTGAATTTCTCAGTTTAATGGGCACCTCTGCTACAGCTTGCTGTGGTTTTGCCTATTTTTCTGATACCCAGCTTGAAGTAGCATTTTTCTTCCCCTTAGATTCCCCCTAAATCTTGGGCATTTAATACCAGATGACACTATCACATCAAGCACACTGGATTATTTCTCAGTGGAGTGAGCCTGGTTCTCTATTAACCATATTCAGAGCTTTGTACACCTCCCTGCAAAGCACCCCAAATGCTACAACTAAACGGAATTATTAAAAGGAATTAGGGAAAATCTCTCTAGGTGAGATCTTGTGTTTCATATTCCCTGTTCAAGCTGGAAGGGCTGCTCAGCTGAGACAGGGTAAGTCACAGGTCACTTTGTCCAGCTGACAAACCAACAGCCAAATGGCACTGAAAAGGTGTGCCCAGGAAATTCAGACCCTGCCAACCTCAACTCATTGAACACTCAGTGGGATCTGAGCTGATCCCGTAACAAACCCAGCTCCAGCAGACATCCAAACTCCATTCAGCCTTGCAGGGCTGTCCTTTCCCCTAAAACACTGCAGTTATGTTTTACTTACACACTGCAAAGCACAGTATTTTGGGAGTGCTCAAGAAGCAGGAAGGGGCCGATGGTGCAAACATGAGCGGTCAGATACCCAGCCCTGATGGACCTGGCTGCTCCAAACTGTGGTGGGTGAGCTCCTGTACCCCAGAAACATCACCCTGCCGGCCCAAACACCCCCCTTTGCAGGGCTATTCATGGAAATTTGTATTTAGAGTTGTCATCGAAATTAAGCCCAAAGGAGGCACAAGGTTTAGCACATCCCTGTGCAAAATTCCAGTCGAGCACAAGCTCCGTGCACCCCCAGCACAGGAACCTGCCACAGGTACTGCTGGGTCTGGCTCTGCCACCCAAAGTGTTCAAGGACAAAACACAGGCAACTCCCTGGATGTGTCTAATGCAGAACTGCTGCAGAATCCATTAAAAAACAATTTAGTCCTGAGAATACTCAGAACTGCAGAGACAGTGAGGGATGGGGCAGAAGGAAGAAATGAATGAAAAGGAAGAGGACTACGATAAAACCCAAACATTTGCAAACGCAGCCCCTTTCCCGTGTTTACTTTGTATACTCATTTTTCAAGTTTCGCATTCACGCTCTGTTTTGTCTTAGTTGGAACTGCACCTCTCAAAACGGCTTCGAGTCCTTTTATTAAAAAGAAACAGAAAGCAGATCCAAAGGAGCTGCAGGAGCAGATGACGACTGAGCACAGAGTTAATCGGGTGCATTTCTCAATAAACATTCTAAAAGCAGTTGCTTCAGAACTTGGCTGTAAGAAGAACAGGTATTAAGGATTTCAAGTGCCTTTGGTTTTAAGCAGAAAAATTAAGTGTTTTCTTTTATTAAGGGATTTCTGCTGGCAGAAATGAAGAATAAAGCTTGAAACAGTATTGCAGTGTGTTCTTTAATACGCATTTTCCTCTAGTAAAACCAGCAGGGAAAGTGTCCAAATTACTCTGCACTAAATGCCAGTATTATATTTCCAGTGAAAGTCTAGTTTAACCAGGCATCAAAAATATTTCCACATAAGATCCTTTTAGAATCAAACTCTTTGGAGAATGTTGTTGTCTGTATCTACATTTCACCTGATCTCTGTATCCACTATTTTGTTTTATATTTGAATTCAAGCTGATATTTTTACAAACTGTGCTGTGTTAAAATACCAATTCAGTGCATGTTTGAATGCAAAAATAAAGTAGTTTTTTAAGCAAAAAGAAAAAAAAAGCTCTACTATCTCATTATTAAAGACACTGGAAAAAATATTAGCCTTTGGGATTTCTGTCTTTAAACTATTTACAAGATAAAAGCTCCAACGAAGTGTCACAAGAAATGTACAGTGTATTACCAGAGTTGGAACAAACATTTGTGAGGAATCTAGAGAAACAGCACAACAGGAAAAAATTCTGGAGAGAACGAGAGGAAAGCCTGAAGAAAAGCTCCACTTCGCAAAGAAAAATCGTCATTGCTTTTCAGTGGTTTGCTGATTTTTGCTACAAAATCCCTCCCCTTTAAAAATCTCCACAGCTACAGAAACGCTCCAATCCCGCAGAAATTTCTGCGCTGGAAGCGCAGCAAAGTGGAACTTTAAAAACGCCTGCAAGAGAAATTCTGCGCTCGGAGCAATGTCACCTACTTAGAATAAATAAATCAATGCAGTCGGAGCAGCTCTCCAAAAACTAACAACCGACGCTGGGTATTTCTCTCAGTCCTGGATGTCAAACCACAGAGCGAGAATAAAGCGTTTGTGAGTCTCCAAAAGGAGCCCTCGCAATTGGAATTCACATCTTTGCCAAGCGAAGGCTTTTGGGCTGTTGTCACCGTCTCATTGTCATTCCACTCACTGTGGGTTCCCCAGGGTCCAGAACAGGAGTCCTGGCATTATTAACACGGCAGATTAATAGCAGCGGGGAGAGACATTCTCACAAACATGCTAAATATTAATATTAATCGATAACAATTTCGAGTTCCCGACGTGAGGCGGACAAACGTACCCCGGGCCTGGAGGAGAGGAGGGAGGGCAGAGCAGGGAAGGGGACACTGCCCGCAGACTCTGGGAATAAAAGGGAATCAGTGAATCAATGCAGGACAGAGGACGGAGCCGTGAGGTGGGTGTCAAAAGCAGAGCTCTATTTTCAGAGGCACACAGGCACATTTTAATGCCACAATATAAGTTGGATTTTCCATCCCCGGCCAAAAAAATTCCAGGGAAGCTCACCAATTATATATCGCAGGAGGAACAGCAGTTCTACTAAAACGGGGGAAAAAATGCCTCCCAGTATTTTTACCACCCTGAGTGAGGCTGTGCTCTGCAGACTGTATTTTCCTCAATGCTCAGAACACTATATAGATACTTTTAAATCTCAGATATGCTCAGATTTACTCAATTTCTGGATTTTTATTTCAAGTTGTTTTGTACCAACTATCCTTTAATTTTAAAGATAAAAAAAAAAAATCTGTAAAACTTGTTGCATTTTTTCCTAGTGGATTAGCCTGATTCTTTAAAATCAGTATTTGAAAGTCTTTAGCATTATCTCACACACTTTTTAATTACAAATGGCAGAAGCAGAACACACAGTGCTATCGCCAAGGAGGTTCCAAATGATCCACCCTTCAATGTCTGTGCTGGTTAAACCAAACCAAACCACTTTAGCTCAACATCTCTTAGCAGAGCACAAACCCCACTCCCTCACTGAGCCGAGTCCTCCTCAACCTGCATGAGACCAACAGGGTTTTTATCCAAATACATATTTTTGAAGCAGCCACAAACTTCAGTTCGACCCGAGAATGTTTCTGCCAGACCTGAAATTGAAGTGAAGATCTGTGTGAAAACTCCTCTTTGCACAGAAGGGGCTGCCCGAGTCCTGCCCCAGACAGACACACAAAGGGCTGGCAGACACTCGGTGCAGATTTTATCTCTGGGGGTTTTGCACAACTGGCACACGGGGAGAACTCGCACGTCCCTGTGTGCACAGGGGACACAAAAGCTGCTCACCAGGGTGGGGATGGGAGGACACAGCTCTGCACCACCTCTGTGAGCATCCTCTGCCTCCGTGGACACTGAGAGCCCTCGGGCTGAGCTGCCCCAGGCGGTGCAGGAGAGCCTGAAGTTCAGCTCAGCCCCGGGGGCTGGTGGGGGGCTCCTGTCGTGCTGCCCGTGGGGGCAGAGGGGCTGATGGCTCTGCTTTCGGGTGCACACAACCCAACAGCTCACTCCTGGCTTGGGGGGCACACACTTGTGTTACCTGTTGTGGAACATGCTTTGGCTTTGTCTGCTCACAACCCTCAACTTTTCTTCATTGGAAAGCATGGTTTGGCCACAATCCCATGTCCCTGTCCCAAGTCTATGGCTCAGAGTAGGCAGGGCTCTGCAGAGGGGGATCTCAGCTGGACTCCAAAGGCTTTCCTCCTAGAAAGGCATTAATCATGGGGACAAGTTCCTGGGAGCAAAGGACTGTGCTCAAAAGTTGGCTGGAAATGGCTTTCCCACTCCTCACGGATTCATTTCTGAAGCCCATGGAATGCTGTGGGGTTTTACAGCCAGCCCCTGCCTGGCTTTGGGTTTCATTTCAGTGCTCCCACACATCCCCAACCCACATCGAGAGCCCACCGAGCCAGATGGTGGCCGTGACACAAGTAGTTGTGTTTTCTCAGTGTCCTGGGCAGCTTCTGGGCACGCCAAGAGCTTTGTGACCACACTGTCAGTCTTTTCTTTGTGAAGCAGGACTTACCAGCTGCTTTTTCCTATCAGTAATCGTCCATAAATTGATGATGCAGCTTTGTGAAGGAAAAAAAGCATTGTAACAACCAAACAAGGGCAGCAACTGAACCTCCAATGTGCCCCTGACCTGAGACACCTACAACTGCACCCACCCAGTTGTATCCACTCAGTCGACTTCCAGCTCAGGTTTAACCTGTCACATTTCAAACACATAAATAAAGAAAATCCAATAAGGACCAACTTAGAGCTCTACCAAGTATTCCCCACCCCTGGGTTGAGGAGTCAGGTTCCTGATACTATACAACCAGAATTGAACTCCTTTCCTGGGCCAAACACCTTTCCTCTGGCCACCAGTGCTCTGATGATTGTAGAAATATTTAACTACTATGAAAAAGAATTAATAGAGCAAGTATGAAACAACTGGCTTTTCACTCCTGTCCTCTGCAGAGATCTCTCTGTTTCTACTATCTTTATCCCAGTTTCAAGAGATGTTTGCATTGGGAGCAGCTCTGCAGAACTGCTGTTTGGGGCACTTTGATCATACAAGTGCCCTTTTCTCTCTAAGAAAAAGAAAAGCACCTGACAAAGAACAGCATATGTTTAATGCCAGTGTTTTTTTCCATCCTGGTCTATTTACAACTCATTTCTGATGGTCCAAGTGGCAGGATAGGAGTGAGGGGAGGTGCAACAACTGACAGTGGGATGTGACACTCCATACAATCCTTCCCCAACGCTGTGTGAACAAACACAGTCACACAGATGGGTTTCCTGCATGAATCTCATCATCTCCAGTGGGAGTTTGCCCAATGCCAGAGAACTCCAGGGTAGCTTAGAGCCATTCAGTTCCCAGTCACACCACAATATTCCCCTGGTTTAGCCTGGCAGATCCATTAACATTTCATTTAAGCTGGTTTCATCAGATTCAGTTTTAAGGCAGAACCTGGGAAGCTGTGGAAGCACAAGGGTTTGGGGTGTCTGCAGGGCACACACCCACATCCAGGATAGCTGAACTCTCCTGCTTCCCTCTCCTCTTTCCAGAGCAATCTTGGGTGTTGCACCCACCACCTGGCCCTATTTAAAGCCACTACATTATTCTAAAAAGGATTATTTATACTAAAAACACTCCCGGGACTACTGTATTTGTATTTCAGGGCCGCTGCATCCCCTATTTCCTCACTGCTCTAATATGGCCCGAGGCAGAGCGGGTGAAATGACTTGCGATGCCACTGTAATTTTTATCAAGGCTTGTTCCTGGTAAAAAGCCTCTTTGTTTCAAAGAAATGTGATTTGGCCTTTTTCCTCCTCTGCTCTATTCCTTGGTTAATATACCACTTCCACTTGCCCTGGGGCTAAGAAAGGTATTCCATGGAATTGGTCAAATCTCACTGTTTTTCTTCTAAATCACAACTGGCTTTTTTTCCTCGACCCTTGCTAAGCACTATCTAAGCTGACAGTCTGAACTGGAGATTTTATTTGTGCCTTAACTCTTCAACTCCTGGATTTTAGCAGTCACATGGCCATGTTAAAGAGATGCATGTCAGGGCTGGTCAATCTGCTTCTGCAAAGGAGTGACAGTGATTAAGGGCAAGGCAGGAGAAGCTCTGGCTCATGTTATTTACTATACAAGGCAGATTTGGCCGTCTCTAAAAACATACATTCAGCCAGGTATTCATTTACTACAAATCTGAGCATACCAGTGGATTATGACATAAATTACAAAGTTGAAATTTAGAGTTTTCACAGTCTTTTCAAAAGACAGGCGCTGCGTTTCTTATCTACCACAAAGAATTTGGTTTTGAACACAGTAACGCTTAACCCAGATTTGGGATTGCTTAATCAAGTTTTAATTTATTCTGTCTCATTGACAAATAGGGTGGATTTTCCTACGAGATACGTGCCAAGCCCAGTGTTCAAGTGCACTAATCAAATATACTTCGAAAGCAGAAGCTGCAGCAGGAGGCTGTTTGTTGACCCCCACGAGGTGCTTCTGGGCTGTACCCTGATTCTGGGAGTCATCTGCTCTAGAGATTGCACCTCTCAAGCAATCACCTCACTAACAGGGCCCAGCATTTCTCATGGGCACAAAAGTCTTCACAAAACTAACCCAGGTTCTTCTGTGATCACCTGTGGGCTGTAGGTCACCAGACAATCAAGTACCACCTCAGGCTGCAGCATCCCAAAACTCTGCTGACTGCTTCAGGGATGCTGCCTTTGCCATGCCAGTTCTTCCTCTCCCACCCATTCTCCAGCCTGGCCTCAAACCTACCAGGCACAAGACCAACCTCTCTCAGAGGATCACTCTGTGACAAGGCTTGGTGTCAACAATTATCTGAATCCCAGTGTAATTGAAGGCTGGATCGGGCGAGGAATCGATAGCAAGGCAGAAACCAGTCAGCTCTGGGCAAGCACAGAGGTGGCTTTGCCAAAGTTCAGGAGCGCCCAAACTGCTCTGGACGTGTCCCTGAAAGAATGAAGAGAGGGAGGGACCCACTACCTGCTAATATCAAACGTTCATCCCTTCTACATCAGTCCAAACCTCTTTTGTTTTCTGTCTCTTCCCCCTCCCGATGCAAACGCAGACACAAACTCTCCGAAAGCCTCTGTGCCTCTGAGCAAACCCCTCCAGAACACAAACAAAAGCCCCACCAACACTTGCCGCATCCCATCACAACCGTAATAAAGATGTTTATAGTTTTAACCATCAAATAAAGTGCTTAATTCCACCGAGCTTGTCCCCTCCACTCAGTCACTCCACGGCTTCATTTAGCAGGCCAGCGGTAAAAAAAATTCATTAATTTTTATTAACAGGGAGAGCCATTTGTTCCCTGTGACAATATTTGACTTGTCGAAATGATTTTCACCTCTGCCATGAGGTGCGCGCTCCCCACATACATCACCCGATTACTCCGGGAGCGGCCAGAGTTGCAGTCATTAGCCAGTGAATTAACGACAATCCACAGCGCTATTAATCACGCTGACAAAAGCGTTGGCTCGCTGCTGACCCGAGCACGGCTCTGGGACACGAGCACAGGGAAGGAGAGCGCAGCCACAGGGCCAGGCAAGAAAGGAATTTTTTTTTTTTNAAGTGCACTAATCAAATATACTTCGAAAGCAGAAGCTGCAGCAGGAGGCTGTTTGTTGACCCCCACGAGGTGCTTCTGGGCTGTACCCTGATTCTGGGAGTCATCTGCTCTAGAGATTGCACCTCTCAAGCAATCACCTCACTAACAGGGCCCAGCATTTCTCATGGGCACAAAAGTCTTCACAAAACTAACCCAGGTTCTTCTGTGATCACCTGTGGGCTGTAGGTCACCAGGTAACAGACAATCAAGTACCACCTCAGGCTGCAGCATCCCAAAACTCTGCTGACTGCTTCAGGGATGCTGCCTTTGCCATGCCAGTTCCTCCTCTCCCACCCATTCTCCAGCCTGGCCTCAAACCTACCAGGCACAAGACCAACCTCTCTCAGAGGATCACTCTGTGACAAGGCTTGGTGTCAACAATTATCTGAATCCCAGTGTAATTGAAGGCTGGATCGGGCGAGGAATCGATAGCAAGGCAGAAACCAGTCAGCTCTGGGCAAGCACAGAGGTGGCTTTGCCAAAGTTCAGGAGCGCCCAAACTGCTCTGGACGTGTCCCTGAAAGAATGAAGAGAGGGAGGGACCCACTACCTGCTAATATCAAACGTTCATCCCTTCTACATCAGTCCAAACCTCTTTTGTTTTCTGTCTCTTCCCCCTCCCGATGCAAACGCAGACACAAACTCTCCGAAAGCCTCTGTGCCTCTGAGCAAACCCCTCCAGAACACAAACAAAAGCCCCACCAACACTTGCCGCATCCCATCACAACCGTAATAAAGATGTTTATAGTTTTAACCATCAAATAAAGTGCTTAATTCCACCGAGCTTGTCCCCTCCACTCAGTCACTCCACGGCTTCATTTAGCAGGCCAGCGGTAAAAAAAATTCATTAATTTTTATTAACAGGGAGAGCCATTTGTTCCCTGTGACAATATTTGACTTGTCGAAATGATTTTCACCTCTGCCATGAGGTGCGCGCTCCCCACATACATCACCCGATTACTCCGGGAGCGGCCAGAGTTGCAGTCATTAGCCAGTGAATTAACGACAATCCACAGCGCTATTAATCACGCTGACAAAAGCGTTGGCTCGCTGCTGACCCGAGCACGGCTCTGGGACACGAGCACAGGGAAGGAGAGCGCAGCCACAGGGCCAGGCAAGAAAGGAATTCTTTTTTTTTTTTTTTCCCCCATATTTTATTTATTTTATTTTTTTTTCTTCTCTGCGAGCTGCTGAGGCAGGAAAAAAAGGGAGGGAGAGGAGTGAGACAGTAATGGTGGTGCAGAGACTAAAGGCAGTGGTGGCCTGCAAGGTAAGGCTTTGGGTGGGAACACCTATCACTGCTCGCCATCCCCAGTGGGAGAGAGGGCAGGAATTCAATCTTAAATCAGCAGCACTTTGCCAGGGTCAGTTTTGGAAATTCTTGGAAGCGGAGTTGGTTTGATCAGAGCTTACTCCCCAAGGCCTCTCCTCCTGAAAATTTGAAGTTATCACAGAATCAGTGAGGCTGGAAAAGCCTCTCCAGCCCCTGGAGCCCACCTTGTGCCCAATGCCCACCTTGTGCCCAATGCCCACCTTGTGCCCCAGCCCGGAGCACTGAGTGCCAAGTCCAGTCCTTCCTTGGACACCTCCATGGATGGGGACTCCAAACCTCCCTGGGCAGCCCCTGCCAATGCCTGACCACCCTTTCCATGCAGAAATTCCTCCGGATGTCCAACCTGACCCTCCCCTGGTGCAGCTTGAGGCGCTCTTCCTGAGAGTAACCACCTTTCACAGGGAACTGGATGGATCCTCCCATCCTACCTCCAAAATAACAGTCCCTGGGAACTATTGGCTTCCAGATCCAAGAGTACTGGCCACTCGTACCTGGGAACACCTGGAAAGCAGCTGTCAGTGAACACACGGTGCTCCCTGACGTGGAGTCCAGAGTGCTTTGCTGTAACATGGCTTGTAATTTCAAGTTTTTAAACACTGCGCAAAATATTTAGAGAACAAACACACCAAACCCAACCGCTGCAATCCTGAAACAGTAATTTGCTTCCAAAGGCACAGTCTTTGTGCTCTTTAGGACACCGCTGCAGCAATCCACAACAACACATGGATTTTCCTGCAATTGTCCAGCTGGAAAGCCAGCAGACAAATCCGTGCAGGGAAATGTGAAGAAACGCGGCTCCATAGGAACACACGAGGAAGGAGGCTCACCCTGTGCAGCAAGAACAGGGCAAAGAATGGATCTTTGCAATAGTTTTGAATGTTCCTGCTGTACTGGACAATCCATGGCAGGGAAAGCACATTCCTTGAGCCTTGCCCTGTCCCATCATCCCGTACTCCCACCACTGCAGTTCCAACAGTGTGGCCATTGAACATTGAGAAGACGACAAAACTGTGGTGAGAATTCCAAAAATCCTTTTCAAAACTTTTTACTGCCCTTTTTTTTCTTTTCCATTCATGACCTAATAAGGGATTTCATGAAGAATTTTCAGAAGTACCCAGTCGATTCTTTCCCCCTGTTCTGAAAACACACACAGCCAAGTGCTATAGGAGATGGCCTCTTCAAAGCCAGATATCTTCTTTCTCCAAGAAAAATCACTTCAAAACCGACACAGAGATAAAGAATCCATCATTGATTTAAAGAAATTAATTTTTAAAGACAAGAACTTTTGGTAATGATTTCCAATAACCCAGGACTGCTGTAACACAGCCCCAGTTTCTGGGTGCTTGTGGTGTATTTACCACCCCTAACAGACTTCAAGCCTCCACTGCAACCCACCATCTCCTAATCAATTCTCTGCACTCTCCATTCCCTCTTTCCCCAAACCCCTTTTCTTCTTCAAAAAAACAAAAAAGCAGAACTTTGAAAAGCAGCAGATCTGCCACTAACCAGGTTGATGCTGTTTGGCTCTTACCACACAGAATAATTGTAGAACCTGTTTCTTGTTACTCCCTTTCACCGGTTAATTCTCCTTTTGCAGCGAGGAATGTCGTAAGGAAAGCCGGGCTCGGAAATCCATGATTTCCTGCCAGTTAATTCATTTCAGCAAAACAGGAGGCAAGGTGATATTGCTGGTTAATGTTGCGGCCCCTTCCAGTCCCGGCCAGGGCTCTAAGGGCTCCCATCTGCTGGCATTTCTCTGCTCTCCTGACAGCACCAAGTACCACCTTGGGCCGATTTAGGCTCTTCCACCCCGAAACCATTTTGTCCCATGTGCAACTTCTATGAATTTAAACATCAAAGCAGGAACGAGAACCAGTCTGGGGTGCAAACCACTGGTCCCACAAGAGGCTGCTCACCCACCTGGGTTATCAGAGGCTCCTGGGGGCTCCTGCACGACACGAGCAACCCCCTTTCACTGAAGAACTCCGGTTTGATGCAAAAATAGCATTAATGTTAAGAACACCGTTCTGCTTAAAATTTGTCCTGCACGGATGCCTGTTCTCAGTCATAGAGTCATGGAATGGTTTGGGTTGGAAGGGACCTTAAAGAGCTTCCAGTGCCACCCCCTGCCACGGGCAGGGACACCTTCCACTAGCCCAGGTTGCTCCAAGCCCCGTCCAACCTGGCCTTGGACACTCCCAGGGATGGGGCAGCCAGACATTCTCTGGGTAGCTGTTGACAGTAGCAGTATTTAATTCTAAATGAAAATAAAATGCTGATTTTGAGTGTTATATTTTCAGTGCATCCACATTATTTCCTGAAAAATCAACAGTGAAAAATAACAGCCATTTAGACACCTGGTTGACAGCAGAAGAATTTTTCCTCTTAAAAAGAAAGCTTTAAGCTCCCTTTTGCTAACAGTTAATATTTCAAACAACATGGGACAATCGCTGGCCAGCAGAAGCAAAACGTAAAAATATTTTTATCTTAAATATTTTTCTTAATAATACCTTCAAAGGCAGAGAAATGGTTTGTTCACGTGCAGTTGACTGTTCATGCTGTGGCCTGGCAAGCCCCAGTTGTAGGGGAAGAGAAGACCTTGATTCTGGTGTGTTACTGGGCAAACTGGAATGTGGGGGGTTTTTGCCCCGGTCTAGGGCCCAACAAAAGTATTTCTAGAGAGAGTAACACAGGAGGAAGAAATGTTGTGTCATATAGATCCATGTGGAGAGATCTCCAGGAACAGTGGTATCAAGTTTTATATTAAATCCTTCTGGATTTAGCTATCGAGTCACAATGAAAATACTCATAAATAATGGTGGAGAGTGTAATCATGGGCTGAAAAAGCGGTGGAACAGAGAGGGAACCACCAGCTGTTTAATGGGAAAATTAACTTTATTTCATTACTCAGACCAGTGATCTCCTTCCTGGGAGTGAGATCAGGATGCTCAATGTAGTATCACTGAGAAATACAAAAATAAATAAATAAAGTAAAAATAACAATTTCAATCGAACTCTAAACTTCTGCAACCAGTTCCTGGATATGATCCTTGCTATCATGGCACATGATTTCTTTAAAGTTCCTTTTTAAGGCAAAAAATTAATTTAAGGAGTTCAGTACATATTAAATGACAGCAGGCTTTTTTTTGCATTTTCAATTAACTGAAAACAATAATAAATCTTAAAAGTTTAGAACAATTCAATTCACAGCAGAATCTGTTTTTATACATCTGTGACATCTTAGTCCTTTCATGCTTTCTCTTTTCTGTTTTTAAAATCAGGTCATTTCAGGTCAGAGCTCTATTTTGTAGCTTTTCTGAAATAAAACACTGCAAAAAACATTCAAGTCTGGACATTTTCATAATTTTCCATTTTCTGGATTGGAGCAGCTTTCCAAATTCTACCTCCAATATTTTTTCTTCTTTTATAGAACAATTATCTGTTTAAAAAAAACACCCAACGCTAATTAACCCTGGACAGACACTACACAGAGCTGGCAATTTATCACTCAGTTCATCTTTTCTGGAATGCTGAGATTCATCAAAGTATTTACATAAACATGGGCACACTGAGGGTGCATCTGAACCTGATCCCCTCCACTGTCCACACCAGGGCTGCCCACGGTAAACACGGAGTGGAGACCCAGGGATCACACAAGGGAAATCTGGCACTTCGTGTTTTTTCCGTGCCGCTTTCTGGCTGCTTTATTTCTCCTTGTGAAATGCCTGGTGAACGAAAACATCCCACGTTTCACAGACTTTTCAACTTAGGGTCTTCAGCCCCACATATTTTTCATATTACTCATATTCCCCTGCTTGAGTTAAACTCAAACAGGCCTGGAACAACTTCATTAACATAAAACCACATGATAATAGGAAACAGAGCCTTTTAATGGTTTATTTTCTTATTATCTTGTGATATATTTCATCTTCTCCCCCTTCCCAGAGTGCTACTACATTGTGTTTTCACTCTGCTGCCTGGTCCTAGCTGAGCCCTGCCTGAGCTTGGTCTTTAAAGCCCTGCCTGGTTCTGGCTGAGCTTGGTCTTTAAAGCCCTGCCTGGTCCTGGCTGAGCCCAGCCTGGCAGCTGGCAGTGGTTGCACATCCAGCACCACATTCCAGTAACTCCAGGCACTTTTCAGCTCCCGGGATCCCAAACACCAGGTCACTACCTTGGGATTTACATTAAGCCCCCCCCAACACCTCCCCTTACTGTGTACAATCAGGAGATGAAGTCGGTGCAAACACAGACTGGGCACTGATGAAAGAGAGCAGAGGGACAAACACCATCCTCTTCATCCTCCTCACCACCCCTGATGAGGAAACCCCCGCCCACAAACTGAGCCTGTTCTTTCAGCTCCTTCCAGCCACATCCTTGCAGCTCACCAGTTTGAATTCCAGGGACACTGGATCCCATTGGATCCTATTTGGCTTCAAACCACCCAGTTTGGTACCAGGGCAATCATAAAAGCCCCAGTAAAAGGTATAAAATGACCTGTGCTCAGTTTAAAATTATTATATTAAACACTGTGTTCTATCCTGGCATAACCCAAATAACCCCTGCATAGTGTCAGCATCATCTGGGATGATGTGTCTCTCCCCTCTAAATTTGGTAAGAATTCCTAGGCTGAGATGCTCGGGGAATATGGCAAGGGAAGCTCTTTTGCAATAACACATCTTGTCTTTGTCCCAAGACCACAATTTCAAAACTCAGGAGTTGCAACATTTTTTTATGAAGGTTAAAGGAATCTGAACCCCACAAGACATTGCATCTGGTTCGGGATGGCTTTTCTAACCTATTCCAGTCATTCTTTTAGTAATGAATAAATAAATCTTTACAGGATTTCTACTTTAAAATATTTGCTTTATTTTCCTTGCCTTTTTAAACACGTCTTAAAAAGCTTTCACTGAGGCTTAAACGCTAAAGAATTGCTGCAACTTCCTTACTATTTTGTCCACAATAAGTTATACCCTAATTAATCAAAAAACTCAAGGTAAATGTATTATGTCTGACTATAAAGTACATTAACTTGGTAATCATTGACTATATTTACTATGTTGCTTGAGAGGCTCAGTAACAGCCTTAGACTCGTCTCTAAAAAGCAATGGCAATTCCTGGGATTCACATTCTATCATAGCTCAAAGTAGGCTCTCGGAATAAATGGGAGATGGAAATCAGTGAGATATATTAGCACCAGTCCATATTTTTCATTTCCCTCTGTCTCTGCTTCCAAAAGAATATTGGTGATGAATTTGCAAATGGTCCTGGATGATGACAGAGTTTTTCCCCCTTCATTATTTATCCCCCCCACTGAACACCTCGATTAGGGATTACAGTGACAAATGCATGAATAAAAGGCAAAGACAATATTTGAGTGGCGCGGTGTAAATCTCCTTTTACGCATTATTAATTTAAAGAAATCCATTATCCCATCGAGCTCTGAGGGGAAGACAAGGTTACATAAGAACTGTTCGAGGCAGCTGGGGGTCACCTGGAGACACAGCCCCACTGCCACCACCCCGGGACGCTCAGGCTCTTCTGGGAAATCCGCTTTTCTTTCAGATTTCTCCTCTTAATGTCTCTCTTTGCTTTGATTTAACAGAGGCAAGAGGTCGCTGACAGCGTGGACGAGTCCTGCCCACCTCAAACTGGATGCCACGTGGGCAGAGAGGAGACCAGAGTGCCTTAAACATGGATTATTCATGGGGGGAACCACAAATCAAGGGTGAGAGAAGAATAAACCCTCCTTTGCTGAGTTGCACATTCACCCACTCACTGTAATTGCAAAGAGAAGGGACGGGAGAGGAAGGAGAGAGAAATCAGCACTTGCTGGAGAAGGTTTTTCTCTGTTATGGACCCTTAATTCACCATGACCTGGACAAGGGCCCAAAACTGTATTGCATGGGCCACCCACAAGCTGTGAGGGAGCAAAACCCCTGATCCTACTCTGTCCAGGCTTCAAGCCTTCCATGCACCCTTTCTCCAAAGCCTTGGAAACAAATTAACAAAAAAAAAATATTACTCCTTCTCCCCTCTTTCCCCTTTTCTTCTCCCAAAGACAGGATTAAATCCTGGGCGACATCCTCTAACACTGAGCTGAGCGAGGCTTTGCACAGAGTCTCCTTCTCCTCCCCTCCAACAGCGTAAGAAGGGGAGGAAATGCTGCTCCTATCGAGAGGAAGGAAATAGGAAAACAGATGGAAAGCACTCAGAACTGGAACAAGTGCGTGTTAAACAATACCACAGGTCCCTTTTACTCCAAAATAACAGAGCCCTTCTGTGGCAATCGCTACACAATCAAGCCATCGACAACAAAGATAACGGGGAAATAATTCTGTGAACCTGAACCCAGAGCCCGTTTTGTGAGAGGCTCTAATCACCAGGCACCATCTCCATCCCACCCCCATCAGCCAAACCCCAGCCTTTGATTTCACTTGATTTATTTATTTTTTTAAATCTTACAACAAAAGAGCTTGGACTAAAATACCCACACAGCTTACACCTACCTACCAGTCGCTTAAAAAACACCCACCCATGGGCAGGGATTTATCACCAGCTCGGCCCTTAGGCTGGGAGTGACTGGATTATTTCACTGAGAATCTTCTGAGATGTTCTGTGTCTGATTAAGTTCAATCCTAAGATTTCACTGAGATTCTCTCCCCATGTGCTTTAAGGACAACGTGAGACTAAGGATGAACAGCAGTATACATGTATATATATATACATGCACACACACACATATATATGAATAAATCCCATTTTAGCAGACAACAGTTCTGCTTCTGCTCCTGATGACACAGCTCAAATGAATCCAAATAACCACATAAAAGGAAGAAGATCAAACATGAAGCTTCTCAAAAGCCTGATAAAGGCTAAATTCTGACTTCATCTCCTTGTTCGCTCAGCAGCGTTGGTAACGTCTCCCAATCATCAATATTTGAAATCATTTTTAGGGAATTAGTTAATTTGTAGCAACTTTTAAGGTCATACGTTATGAAGTAATGTATGAGCTAAATTTCATTCCCTCATAGCTGAATGGACATTGAGAAATAAACACTTAACAAAGATACTGTTTGAAGCTTTCAAGATTCATTTTAGATATCTCAGCATCTGCCACCCCGCAGAAACACCAGAAAGGAAAGGTCTGTGTAGAAGGCAGGCACTCGCAGCTTTCTGAAAAATTGGGTTTCTTTAAGATGTTCTATATTGGAAACTTAAGCTCACTAGTTCTCTTTGAAAACGCAGACTATGGTTCATTGATTTCTTCCCTTCTGAAATGAGGAACTCAGTCAAGGGGGTTGAAAATAAGATACTTAATAGTAATTTTAAACCCCTAATTTGTTTGCCCTCCCCCATGCTCCCTATACCTTCACAATAAATCCTTTGAAAAACTGGAAATGCTTTAGTGAAAAGACTGATGGGAAACGTTAAAAAATATCAGGCAAGAAACATCGAGTTATCTCTGTTATTTTAGGCAAAACATGTTTCCTGCTTTCTTCCCTTCAGACTCACTTCAAGTCTGGTGTAGAGCCTGGGCTTCCAACTGCTCTGTCCATCACCAGGAGGTCACTCACGTTGGGGTTCACTGGGGTACAAACCCCCTTCTGCAGCCCCTCACCTGTACAGAGCCCAGGAACCACAGCAAGCAGCTCCAGCCCCAGCTCCAGCTCATTCATGGGAAGAGATTAACCCAACTCCACCCAAATCCAGCAGCACAAACCCAGTCTGACATTCGGTGGCTGATGATACAGCCACAGGTCTGACGAGGTCCGCAGCTCCAGCACTGCAGGAGCGGGAAGGGCCACAGAAGGAACTTGCAGGGTTCTCTCATTTCTGGGACAGGGAACACCTTGTGTGAAAGTTTTTCCTCTATAGGGGCTTCAGCTCTTAAAACATCTAATGTTTCATAAAACACAACACCTGAAAGCCCACAGTGTCACTTCCCACATGCCCAATATCTGAAAACACCGCCACAGGAACTATGGCAAGATACTAGAACTTATCTAAAAAAATCACAGAAATGCTTCCATAACCCCTCCCTGAAGTCGATGGAAAGGGTCATGATTGCACCTCAGTGATCCTGTCCTAATAAAAAAGAAATTAGTGTGTTTAATAACAGTGCATAATGAAGACTGTAGAATAAAGCAGTGGATAATTTGTCGGTGATTAGAAGGTCAAGGGGTCAACTTGGGAACAACTGAGTGGCTTCACCTGAGGGGAGCCACGTCTGGAATGGGAGAAAGCCCCTCCTTTGTCCCGGTTATCTCACCACGGTACGTTATCAAAACAGAGCTGGAACTTATCAGTCACGAGGGAGACCCAGCCAGGTAACTGCAGAGTCCATCGACAGACCTGCAATTCCCAGGGTTTGTTTGAAATGCTTGAAAAAACAAGATGTGTTTTTTCCCAATGCAAATACTTCCCTTTTTTTTTAAAAAAAAAAGAGGCAAATTACACTTTCATCACAAACTTTGATGGGATTACATCACTTCTGCAGGAATAGTTTTCATCACAGTCACCACAAGTGGGAAAGTCTGCAGAAATAGCAATGTTTTCGCTCGATCTGGTTTGTAATCCCAACACCACTTACTGCTGATCCCATCCTAGATAATTCCAGATCTACTAAACACAATGCCATGCTGGTGTCGCTGCTGAACAAACCCCTCAAAAAACACTCACCAAGAAACCCAGAAAGGTGAATTATTACCTGCTGTAACCAGGGAGGAAAATCCAGAGCCCTGAACTGCAGGTTTATAAGATTTCTGGGTATCCTGCACATACTTGCATAGACATTTTAGGGGCCAGGTTTCATCTGGCCAACCCCCATGCCAGCTATGGCTTGTGCATGTAGTATTGGCATTTATAGATGCAAATACATATGAATAATAAAAATATTAATGCAATTTATTCCATTCCTTTTTAACACAGGTTAAAGAGGGTAAAACGTATTAGCAAGTCTTTTCAGTGCACATGTGCACACACAGAATCAGGTAAAGCATCTCTGTTTCATAAGATCAGGTTCCACTCAGAGCCAAGGGACAGAAAAGCTCACTGAATTTGAATTGATAATAACACTGTGACTTGAGCTCCAAGGAATTCCTTCCCCCCCACCACCACCACCTTTTTCTTTTTTTTTCTTTTTGGTTAAAATAATTAAATTGGATGAGGCAAGATACCTGATCAGTTAACTTTTCTGTTCCTGCATTTCCAAGGAAATAAAATCTAGCAACAAGTTTTTGCAAAAGATTCTTTTCTATGCCAGTGGGTCAGTGGCCAATTTAACCATAACAAATAATAGTCTAGTCTTTCAAAGTTTCAACTATTTTTTTTTAAGGGAAAAAAGAATCCCAGTGCAAGAAGACAGTTTGGGTTTCCTCTGCATCCCAACCCTGCCAAGTCACAAGCGCATTTTCCCTCTGCCCGGTGACCACATCTCCCTGGGAACATCTGCAAACTGCAGCTTCAGACAACAAACTCCCTGACAGCAACCGGGGGCAAGTCTGCTCTGTGATGATGTCATTTCACATCAGCACAAAACTCGGGGAATACTCAGATTCAGAGCAGCTTCCCTCGCTTTGCTGTTTGCACTCTGCCAGTTCAATGGCTCTGGTTGCGGAGGAGTTAAAATATTTCAGTTCTGAGTAAAGGAACAGTAAAAGTTCTAGTCCAGAGACACTTTTTTCCTCCTTTCCGACGGTGATTGGCTTCCCCTGCACCCCTTTTGTTTTGAGAATTTTGGAGTATGTAGACTTGTGTAATGCAGAGATTGCTTCCAATTTAATTTAGTTGTTTTGTCTTTTATCATAATGGAAACGAGCACAGGATCCTTCCCAGGCTTTCTGCCATGTGAGAAGAGGCAGAGTTTACCCTTGTGGCTCCCCAGAAGGGTGGGGGAGGGAGAGCAGGGGGAGAAGGATTAAATAAGATGCTAATGGAGGGTCATACAGCAACTTCTGCAGGGCCAGCAAACCCCAAAACTGCTCTTGGGCTCTGGGAATTAACAGTTGCCCAAGCACCGCACACAATATGCTGGATGTCATCTCCTAATAATCTAAAAGAGCCCTTGAGCACTTGCTAGGTTTCCTTTCTTTTATTAGTTTTTTGGTAGGAAGAAATTCCTTATTTCAGGAAGAAATTCCTTCCTGTGAGAGCAGGGAGGCCCTGGCACAGGTTGGGCAGAGAAGCTGTGGCTGCCCCATCCCTGGAAGTGTCCAAGGCCAGGTTGGACAGGGCTTGGAGCAACCTGGGCTGGTGGAAGGTGTCCCTGCCCATGGCAGGGGGTGGGACTGGATGGGCTTTATGGTCCCTTCCAGCCCAAACCATTGTGTGACTCTGTGATTCCTGGAGAAGAGCATAGGTCCTTTGCTTTTGGATCCAAAATCCACTGTGGATTCAGAGATATTCCCTACAGACTTTGCCCCTATTTCTAACAGACTGTTTCTCTCTGGATGTGTTTGATTTTTTTAAGCACGTGCTAAGTGGTTGAAGTAATGACACTCAGTGCACTGGTTTCTCAAATAGTTCATTTCAGCTTTTTGCTGTTAAGGTTTTGATCTGCAAAAGTGCATTTTGCCAATGGCAGAAGTGTTGCCAAATAGAGAGCTACGAGAACAGACCTTCCAAATTTACCTGCAGGAGCCTGGGGCTGGTCACTGCAGACACCCCCACCAAACAGCGCCTGGGCTGGACAACCAACCTTCTTAACCAAGAGAGTAACAAACAGCGCCTGATGCCTTTTCACAGTATCAATATTTGAACTAAGCGTCATCCAGGAGAAATATGCGAAGCTTTCAGGATTCACAAACATTTTTCCCAATTCCTGGAGTGCAGCCAAGCACTTAAAGAATATTGTGCTACAAAGCACAAGTCAGACTCCAGGTGTGAAGGCAACCATTTGAGGGTTTCACTTCAGGTACACCCCAAAACTAACAGTTTCTTGGACAGCCTGGTTTCCAGGACAGCTGGAGGTCACAAATCTCTGTGAAATGGCACATGAGACAGTAGGGCACCTGATTTTGGTGGCAGAGGTACTTCTGCCTGTGGGAATAGACTTGGAGTTCATCCCATTCCCTGCAGCCAGCCAGCCATCCTTCTACTTTGCCAGATGAAAACTTCCAAGGAATATCACACTGAAGGGATGAAAGGATGAAGCAAATACCAAGTACCAGAGGATGTATGACTGCTTGTGACTCTGCTTCTACTCTCACACACACTGGGCAAATTCATGATTTCTGGCACCAACTCCAAGGGATTATGAGCCAAACAAGAAGGTTTTATCCTGCTGGACAAAATGTGTGTCAGGATCAAATCACCTCACCCCATTCTTCACGTGTGAATAAACATCTGTGTCATTGTTAGTGATTTCCACTGTAGTGCTTTAATTCCCTGTATTTTACAGTAAAGTAACAATTTTCAGAGAAGACCAGGCACAGAATTTCATTCCCTGGCCATTCTGACCACAGTGGTGACAGGACACTACACTCAGCCTGCAGGGTCAGGAATACTCATCCTCTCCCTGTGCACACTGGGTGTAAATCATGTTAATATTTGCATAAACCCAGGGCAGACACAGCCCTGCCTCATGGGAGCACCCAGGGGACTCGTCCTGTCAGGATGCAACAGGTTATCAGTGCACTGCAATCGTTATTTAACAATACGCCAAATCCCTGAGTATTTGAGGATACACAACGCAAAAATAAGCACATTCAGAAACTTTTCCAAAGCTATTTCCCAATAGGCTGTGTAAGCCATGTGACCTGATAATCCCTGTTAAACAGAGAGAGCAGATTACATGGAATCGGACCGTACACTTCCATTGGATTACAGCATGTTATAAACATGACAGGAGACACTCATTTGTTGATGTATGGGATAAGTTCAAATACCTGCTCCTCCTTCCCCTGGCCAGCTCCTCAGCCAGAGCTTCCAGTGACTTGCTGGAAGCCCCTGCAGGGTGCCAAGCTTCTGATTACATTATTAAACTCTTCTCTAAACATGATTCAGCAAGACTCAACCTGCACCCCTGGAAGCGCAAAAGCACTTCGGCTACAGGGTTAAAGGGGTGGAGAAGCAAGAGGAGGAAACCCTCACACAACACAACACAAACAGAGCCAAACCCTTCCCAGGTATTTGTCCACCTGCTTGGACTGCACAGGACTGTGGCAAAGCAAACAAAATCTCCATGCTATCAGCAGATAGCACAGTTCATGGTTAACTTCAAGTAGCACAGAACACACCTCTTCAGAAACAGCAGCAGCTCAAACAACTCCAGAAAGAAATGAAAACCCACACACATACACAGCACCTGTGGAAGGGTGGATGGCCCTGGCTCCCAAAAATCTGAGCCCAGAGTGCACGAGATCACTGCTGCTGCACTTACACACCAACATGACGACAGGGAAAAGCTGCAGTGTTCTCCAGTCCTCACCAAGCAGCATTTTTCTGGTGGCTCATTTTCACCACATTAAGCCCAGAAGCCCCAGTAGATTCTTTCTGGCCTCCAGAACTTCTCTCCAGCCAGGCTCCAAATCTCTGAGGCGGTTTCTATCTCTGATAAGTGTTTGCAGTGTATCTCACCCAATGTTTGTGGGTGGCCCTTTCAGGGAGGACTGAACCACAAATCCAGGCACAGCAACTGCCCTGGGTCACTGAGGAGAAGCACACAGGGCTGTTTGCTCCTACTGCTGTTAGGTCTTTCACACTCAAAATGGGAATTGTGTCACAAAATCTGAATTCAGATGAATTCTCTCAGCCTTTCCCCATAGCAGAGCTGCTCCATCCCTCTGGTCATCTTGGTGACTCCTCTGGACTCACTCCAGCAGCTCCACGTCCTTCCTGTGCTGAGAATCCCAGAGCTGGAGGCAGCTCTGCAGGTGGGGTCTCACCTGAGGGGGCAGAATCCCCCCCTTCTCTGCTGCCCACACTGTGGGATCAGCCCAGGGCACAGGGAGGTTCTGGGTTGGGGCATGTCCAGCCTCTCCCCACCAGCACCCCCAGATCCTTCTGCCCAGGACTGCACTGGACCTGGACTGACTGTGGGGGTTGCCCTGACCCACAGGGCATCTGGCAGCAGAGATAATCCCAGGCAAGACAGTATTTACAGACACAACATTCATTAGGGCAGGTTAATACCAGTGATATCGAGGTATTCATAACTCCTCTGTTGGGTGTTAATATCGTGGGCTCGACCCTTTGCTGTGGAACACCCACACTGACAAACCTTCCTGTGCCCACACCAACCTTTTTCCCAAGCCATCCTTAGCTCTAAATGGAAGACTACAAAACATCTGTATTAAAGTTTGGTCTTAGATTAGCAAGAGGGCAATAGCACTGTGCCTCTCAATCTCGCACACACATTTCCCCCCGCTTCGTGATAAAGTCAGGAGAGGCCGTGATGGCTCTTGCCACCTCCCTGATTTATCGCTGGCCCTGGCTATAGGTCACAGGAATGAGCAGCACCTGGGGAGCGCTGCTGGAGCCCAGCCTGGCGGGAGGCAACCCCAGAGTGCAGGGAGATAACTACCCCTGCCCGGGCAGACAAATTAGATAATTAAATGGAAACAGGCGAGATAAATTGCACTTTCTTAATTGGGTTATCAAGAAACAATAGTGACTATGAATGACCTCACTGTCTGTGTAGTCTAACACTTCTCTCTGTAGGAACTAGGAGGGAGTTATTCGTCTAGGCCAGGGTTATTGTTGGCCTAGAAAATGAGTGTTTAAGAGCAACTCAGTTTTTTCCTCTCACCAGAAGCCATTACAGATAAAAATCTAGGTCTGCTGATTTGGAGGTAGGAGTGTGCATGGGATGGAAAGAAAAGGATTGCACGAACCTGGCACTAAAATTTAATAGCTCTCTCACCAACGTGAGCTGATGTGCAGGTCATCGGTGCTAAATCTGGGCTTGCTCACACCCACAAGTTTGTCATCGCTTTCACTGTGCAGAGAAAATGGTTTTGTGCTCTGTGTCTGTGTAGAGAGAGGCAAAACTCTGCTGTGCTGCTGAGATGCTACAGAGAACGCAGTGGGCAGAAGGCAGGAGGCTGGGAATGAGTCACCCTCCAGCCAGGCCAAAAAAGAACCCATAATTCAGGTTTTACGGCTCAAATCTTCCCTGCTCCAACAAAATCATGAGTGTGCATCTTCATGAAAGCTGGCAGTGGGAGAGGGGAGGACAGGAAAGAGGAGGAAAAGTTCTCAGCTTCCCCTCTACCACGAGTGGTGGAGATGAAAGGGCTGAACAGGCTCAGGACCAGGGGATCTAAAACAGTCTGTGCTGAGCAGGGCTGGCAGATCAGGGTGTTCTGAGAGCTCCTGAGGCATGGCCAGGATCAGACGGTGTTACACACTCCCCCTGGCCTTCCTCACTCCCTCTTTGCCCCTAAGTTCGCACAAGAACTTGGTTCTGGCTGACCTGCATGGCCTAAAGGACTATCAAAAGCTCTAACACCAAATAAAATATCTTCTTTTCCTTCCTCACAGGGCCCCGCACCACATTGGTTTGCATTTAGTAAATACTACATTTCAACAGGAATGAATAATTCACAAAAAAAGTTTCCCGTTTGCATTGCCAAGCAAAGTGGCCACTAATTTCTTTTTTTTCTGCAGTGCTGGTCTGAAAACAGACCTAGGAAAACATTGCTCCAAAAGGAGCCTGTGTGGCAACTGAGCCAACCAAATATTTACTCACATCTCCTCTTCAGCAAAAAATTGAATTACATCCACCTCTTACTACGCTGCCACAGAACAGAGCCTAAAGCTCTCCGAAAGCACTGGTTCAAAACATTTTTAGTAATGCCAAGCTCTCGATATTATCTGTGGAGCTCTCACTCCATCACGCTCAGATCCTGCTTAAAAGGAGAAAAAAAAAAATCATATGCAGAAGTGCTTGGGAGCAAACCATACCAAACAACTCCCATGCTCACAGCTCAGCACACAGGGAGCCGGAGCAGGGTGGGAAGCCGAACATGTACTTTAAAAGCACATTTGAAAGAAAGAACAAGCATATGGCTTATGTTTAGAAGCCTCTCTTGATTCAGCGGCCCCGAGGCTACGGGCTGCCTTGAAGCCCGAGCGTAACTTGGTCTTGGTTGTCTGTGTGCTGTATTTTGTTAAAGTAGCCCCTTTACCCTTCACTGAGTTAATAAATATTATGATCTTACTTGTGCTCAGTTATTAACATCCTGAAATTGATTCTAATTCCACACACACTTCCATTTACTTCTGTTCCCTATTTACGACGCTGAAAGAAGCTGGTCCCGACCAAGTAACAGCAAAAATGCATTACAGAATGTTTGCAGCTTGTTAGCTGAAATTTTGAGCACTTCCTCAAAGGCAGTGCTACCTAAAGCTACTTTTACTCAAGGTTCCCATTAAGAGCCCACATTCTCTCTCCTTATTTTTATTCAAAATGACAGGAAACCAAAAACATCAAGTGTGGACCTTGTATTTAGGCCTCCAAGAGATCTAATGAAAAACATAACTAGGGGCTGCTCCAAGAACGTGTTTAAGTTCTCTAACTATAAAAAGGCTACTGATCATTCTTCAGCTGGTTACCCAGCACGAGACACTGGCACATCTGGGCATTTTGAGACCCAAACAGTAATATCAAGAAAAACAAAGGAAGACTCTTCCATTTCTTCTGCACCTCGTGTTCAAAGGTTTCAGGCACTCGGGCAGTGTCTCCACCCTCCCTGCAGCAGGGAAGGACTGGCATCCTCATTTTTAGCAATAAGCAGTCTGAGGCGCAGAGAAAAACAGATCCAAACTGGCATCCTATGGCTCCAAGACAATGGGCAATTGGGGGAAAATTAATATGAAAAAAAAAAAGCCATGGGCTGGTTGACCAGTTTAAGACAGTCACGTGCTCTGTGCACAACCCTGGCATCTTCCTCTGTCCCAACCCATTAAATATTAACAGGCTGGCTGAAAACTGAATGATTTCTGAAAGGAAATATGACAAGACTTTCCACCTTGAGAAATATCAGGAATTTACACCATTGGATACCAGTCTCCTCGGATCCCCTCAGGATATTGGCTGCCTGGTTCGATCCACTGCAGGGAACAGGCATCTGGAGAACATCCCAGTGCTGTTTCTCCCATTCCCACAGGCAGAGGAACCCTCTCCCTTTTTACTTTTCAGGGAATTCTGAAAAGAGAAATTGTTCCCAGCATTTTTATGTAAATGGATTTTTCTCTATCAGTGGATAGGACTCCCTTCCCCCAAAAAATCCAAAATACCTGACAACAGCCATATTAAATCAACCAGCTCTATAGGACAAAGTCTAACAAGGCAATTGTACAAGCATGAATATTAGTGTGGCAAAGTCTTCTTTTATCTTGTTAATACCAGGCATCCAAATAAACCTTTAATTATTTACAGCTTTGGATTTCCTGTGACTGACCATTTGCAATGAATTCAAGCAGAGTAAAAATTGCATCCAATTTTAGCTAAAGTCAGGTCATTTTCCTACTAAATTTTTAAAAATAAATTAATTAAATAATCCCCTCAACCGCTGCCAGGGAACTAAAATTTGCTTCTGAATTCCCTCAGCCCCCTCTTGAAGGAAGGAAGCCATGAATGCTCCCCCAAAAGCAGTATCTGTGATGGATAATTCCCCTTTATGTATGAGATCAATGGGTATAGGCCCAACGTAAAAATCCCAGTTACCATTCGGGAGATTTACATGAACCTTCTGCAGTGCTGCTTTATAGGCAAGCAGGAGAGAGTTAATTATTTCTCCAGAATTTATCTTCTGGATGGATATTCCCCGTGTCTGCTGTTCACCCTACTTTGCAATGAACTCTGCACTTCCCCACTTTTCTCCCAGGAAGAGGCAATCGAAGACAAAAGCCTGCAAATGATAGACAAGGGCAGAGGCCATGTCCAACTTTGATATCTTGTTGATAACATATTGTACAATTAGATCAATTTGACAATTTCCATTATGGCTGATAAAATATTTATTGAGCCTTGGAGATGATGTCTGATCCCTGTGCCATTTGTTTTACTAATGGGGGAGATATTTACCAAATCAGTGGAAAGCATTCAAATTCCAGATCCTCATAGCCTCCCCAACATTAGATTTGCAAATTACTGGCTGAAGCCATAAATTAGAGCCGAGCACGGCCAGGCTGGTGCCAGGCTGACAAGGTAGGTAGATGGCTTGCGATGACATTGTTTCATAGGAGCATTAATCATGGCAGGAAAGAAAATACTCTCAAATTGGTCCATAAGTCTAAATATTAAGGAATGAGAAGCAGGTTGCCAGGAGATAGCTTTAGCTGCAGCTGGAAAATTAGGAAATGAAAAACCCTTTCTATTATTTAACAAATCATCTTAATAATGTTTTATGCTGTAGTGCCAGCAAGCAAAGGAAATTCCTATTCTTTCCCATTTGCTCTTTATCCTCATTGCTCTTTAATAGGAATATTAATAATCTGAGGATTGGTGCAGATGTAGCCTGAGCTGTATTTTTCTTCTGCCATAGCTTAACTAAAAAAAGGATAAATAGTGAGACAAAACAGAATTTTTATTTCCTTGTTTAAACCATTTGCTTTGTCAGCAACACCCACAGGGGTTTAGCTCCTCTTCTGTTCAAGGTCAAGCATACTTTTACTTATGTGCGGGCCAAACTTACTAAAATCTCACAAATGAAATGAACAACAGAATCCAGTTTACAGTGAGAGAGAGGTTTGTAATCTTAGCAAAAAAAAAAAAAACACACACATATCATTGTTGCTTAAATACAAACCCTGCTGATTAAGTTAAGAGCGAAGAACCACCTTCCAGGGCTGATTATACAACGAAGAGCTTAAAATGCTCCCTGCTAAGGGCACTGTCAACCCCGGAGCTCAGAGTGCCCTGGCCAGGGAGATTCATAGCACAGCACCACTGAAGGAAGCTGAAGGTGACATATTTGTCTGGCAGACATAATTAAAGGTATAATATTGGTGCTAGAGGTCAGAGTTGTAGAGTCCTAAGGCAAAAGCACTTTGAAGGGAAAAGCTCTGAAATAAGGGAATGAAGAATGATGCTGGTCAAGAGCCTGACACCTCTCAGCAGGTCGAGGGAGGGGATTCCCCTGAGACCCCACCTGCAATGCTGCAGCCAGTTCTGTGCCCCCAGTATAAGGACATGGAACTGCTGGAGTGAGGCCACAGAAGGTCATGCAGTTGATAAAGGGGCTGGAGCACCTCCCTTGTGGACCCAGGCTGGAAGAGCTGGGGCTGTTCAGCCTGGAGAAGAAAAGGTTGTGTAGAGACCTCACAGTGCCTTCCAGGATCAGAGGGGGTCTACAGGGAGGCTGGGGAAGCACTGCTCTTCAGAAGCTGGAGTGGCAGGACAAGGGGGAATGGGTTCAAACTGAAGGAGGGGAAATTTAGGCTAGATATAGAGAAGAAATCCTTCTCTGTGAGGAAGGTGAGGCCCTGGCACAGATTGCCCAGAGAAGCTGTGGCTGCCTCATCCCTGGAAGTGTTCACAGACGGGTTCAGTTATTATTCAGAGTCTAAAGGGCATTTGGGCATCACACACACAGCTTTTGGACACACAACTGGAATAAGGCTTCTACTCTCCCATTCGAAATCAGTGGGGAAGCCAGAGGAGGGTTCATAAGAAGCAGAAGACTGCATAGGAAATTGCTCACATGGTTAGTCACCTACAGTCTGTCAAATGAAATGCTAAAGAATGTGTTTGCCTTCAGCTCTGCCTCTCTCAGAAGCTTTGGCACTATCTCTGTCTGCTGGATTCGTGGGTTCCATCAAAATGAGCGGCAGCAGGTGACCACAATTGTATTGTGTAACCTCCTCCTCCCCTTCCCAAGGGAAGACGTAACTTCCTTTTTTCACTGGGGAAAAATGTCTTAATCACCAGGGCCTGCAGACTGTCAACCTTCCCTGCCGAAGCAGTTCCTCCTGCAGCAAGTGAGACAAGAAAATGTCCCCATCAGCTGAATTACTGCCTAAAGGTTTAAAGATGCTCTTCCTGTTAACAGACTGCAAATAAAGTAACAGCTGCATCTTCTCAGCACCTTTTTTGAAATCCAAAGAACCTTTAATTCAAAGGTTTTAATTTAAATCAAAACAAGCAAGATGATGACAAAAGCCCAAGACATTTCCCACATCTCAGATAAGATCTCATGGGTTATTGTGTAGAAGAGTCACAGGTCTCAAAACAGAGCAGTGTTTATTATGATGGACATTCTGAAGTGGATGGTACTTCCCACTGTCATTTGTTTCCTCTGCTCCACATCACACCTGAGCAATTTTTGTTGGTTTATACTCCCCTTAGGCCTGCAAGATGTATTTCCCAGCACAGGACACATTTCCTATATGAGAGGTTACATTTTAGCATGGGAGGAAATTCACCTCCAAGTTCTCAGGAAAGCCCTTGTTACCCTTGTAGACTCCTGGAGGAAGAAATGAATTGGCATGTGTAAAACAAGAGCTCACTGAAGTTTCTCTCAGGATGCTCTGGGGTTTAGAAAAAAGTTGAACTCCTTATTCCTTCCTAAAATCTGCCACAGCTTCCCAAAGGCACCTTTATGCTCACGCCTACACGTTTTGCCAAACCACCACAGACTCAAAACAGCAATAAATCCCTTCTCATTGCACTCCCTTAGTCCCTCACCCAGGAGGGCCAAAGAGGAGGTTGCTACACCTTTAAGAGGGAAATCTCCAAGCAGTGCTGCCTGTTTGGTTTGAGATAGCAAAGTTATTGTCCTTTGGCTGTCTGGCAGCCCCTTCTGTCCCTTGGATTTATCTCACACACATGACGCAGCTTTGTGGAAGGGATCGGGAGAGACTTTGCATTCCTCTGGTAGGATGATATGAGTTTGTATCTAAATCTGTTCCATATGACCCACCTCACATGGTTGGTGTCTCGCCGATTCACTTGTAAAGGTCAAGAAGTATTTCAGCTGAGGCTTCAAAGTCAAAGGGTTTGTTAATAAAGAAAAAAACCCCACTGACACAATTAGGAGTTCATAAAGATAGTGTGAACACCCCTTATCCTTCTGTGTCCATATATTTAAGGACCAGAACAGGTGCAGGAGTGAAGCTTTATTTGTGGGATTGGGGGAGCAGTGGCAAGGGTCTCACAACCTTTCCACCTTAGAAGACTGAGCCTTAAAGCAATCTGGGATAATTAAAATCCTTCCAAGTCCAACAAAATCTGCTAAGTCAAGAGGGTTTCTCAGCAGATTTTTAACAAATAAAAATTTCTGAACTGGTTGAGACATTCTGGTTTTGCTTTTGACCCAACAGAACCTGGAAGTGCAAAGCCATGCAGAAAAGTGAATCAAAACCTACAAAATATGAAGATTAAATAAGTTGAAAAGTATTTCTGAAAGCCTCCAGATCATCTGTCTCAATAACAAGCTACTGGGAACCAGTGGAAGCAAATGGGGTCAATGCTGACCCCAGTTTTGCTCAGCAGGTTTGTCCCCCCGCCTCAGACCATAACCTTGACATTCAAATCAACACTTCACAACAGCAAACAACTCACAGGGAGTTTATCTCTGTCAAACGAGTTCCCCTTTCCCTGGACAGCACACTGAGTGTCTCCACTCCACTCCCATACTTATTTTTGGGAGATTGTGGCAGACATCATATCCCAGACTTTCAGGATCGGTAAAGTGCCCGGGGAGAGAATTTGAGGGGTAGGTATAAAGCACACCTGAGAACTTCTATTCTAAACAATTATTTTTAGAATTTTAATCTCTCTAAATAGTTGGAGTTTCAGATCATGAAAAAATAAGGCAGAGAAAGGAATGAAGAGAGAACTAAGTTTGTAGCCAGGGCTGCTGCACTTTCCCCTTCCTGAGGTCTGAAGATCATCAACAGATAGAGACAGAGCAGTGAGTGGCACCACATGAAGGTAAAATGCTTAGAAATACTTCTGATCCCAGGGTAAAGAAAATCAAGCCTATTTTTAACCAACAGGTAAAAGGAAGGTTTAGGTAGCTGGTTTCCATCTTATTATTTCTGCTGAAGTTTGACAGCAAAAGAGCTGCTTTGCAGTTGTGTGCTTCAGCTCTTTGAGGGATTTGTAGATAATATGGAAATACCTGTTTCTCATCAGGCAATATGATCCCTATAATTACCAGTGATTCTCAGACAGTGATGCTGTTTAATGCCAGCCCTAAAAAAACCCAAACCAACTCAGATAAAACCATGGAAATTGCCATATTTAAAAAAAAAAAATCTGTATTGGCATTGGCTGAGATGGTTTGAGGCTCTGATGTCTGAACACAGACAGGCAATATAAGAATTCATTCAGGGGCACTATTAGAGAAATCTGATTGTTGCTCCCAGTTTCAATGGCAAAATCCATCCAACATCTCTAAATCCTATTTGACACATCCTGCTTCCTTCTTGATTCACAGGTCTTATTCAGACCACCAACCAGGGACAGGAAGAAAGCTTTTAGGACAATGAACTATATGTAGACTCAGAACTATGATCACCATTTGAAATCCTCACAGTGTTGCATATCCACGAGTAGCTTTCACCCCTTAAATGAAACATAAGGTCTCCCTGAAGCCTTCTTTTCTCCATGCTGCACATCCCCAGCTCTCTCAGCCTGTCTGAAGGTCTCAGAACCACCTCAGGGTAAGATTTAGGAGTCTGCCTTCATTTCCAGAGGTCCTGTGAAGAGGCACAAGCCAAAGTGCTACTCAAAGCCAGTGCCATCTGCTCCCCACACCTCCCCAGCAGGTCGTGGCCACCACAGCGAGCCCGGGGCTCATTTACAGCAGCACTGGGAAGATCATTGCCCCAGTTTTAACTCTCATTTAAGAGAAAGCTCTTGCAAACTTGTGTCTCCAGCAGACCTGGTGGGTGGCCAGTGTTTTCACTGCTGCACTGGCAACTCCAACGTTTAATCCCCCCGCTAATTCCTGGCCTGATTCGCTTTACTGGTGACGGATAAGTCGTGTTTCTGGGTCCCGCACACGGTGACCGGACACCACCTCTCCAGGGCTCACCAGCAAGCTCATGGCTAAACAAAAGGCAGCCTGTTTGGTCACCCTTCCTTCAGAGAGGCTTAGGAACATTTTTGTCATTTTTGAACAGCTAATATCTTGCAGAGTGGCGGGGCTGGGGGCGGGGGGGGAAGGTTGTCTAATCTCTTTAAATTTAATCTTTACTTCTTGAAAAATCTGAGCACAGATGCTTAGTGCTGGACTATGTTCCATTAGACTAATTAGGTCAAGGTTACCTAAAATGGTATGACTCCACCAACTCAATTTAAATTCCCTCCCTCCTGTCCCTAAACTCGCACTGTTTGGAATTTTACTCCTTTTTTTCCTCTCTGCTCCCCCAAAGAGCACAAAGCGTGTGGGCCACTGTTATGAAAAGGAACCAACAAACAAACAAAACACCTGAGTGAACGAACACCACAGTGAATCACGGAATCCTGGAATGGTTTGGCTTGGAAGGGACCTTAAAGCTCATCCTGTTCTACCCCCTGCCACGGGCAGGGACACCTTCCACTAGCCCAGGTTGCTCCAAGCCCTGTCCAACCTGGCCTTGGACACTTCCAGGGATGGGGCAGCCACAGCTTCTCTGGGCAACCTGTGCCAGTGCCTTCCCAACAATTCCTTCCCAATATCCCAGGTAAACCTGCCCTCAGTCTCTGGTCTGAGTCAGGTATTATGGGCTGGCTGTTTGCTTCTCCCTTTTACAATCATCCCAGTCCTGATGTCTAGAAACAACCCTTAGGAAAGGCTTTATCAAGATCTCTCGTTAGCTTTGGGGTAAAGGCTTTGAGAAGGTCAAAAGTTCCACAGAATTTTAGCAAGAGGGAGCCTGAAGCAATTCATTTTTCATCCCACAAGCATTTAAACACAAGCATAACTTTACACACTTATTCATCCAGTGATGCATATCAAATGTGGGCTTGTTGTCATTTCCTTTCCTTAAAAATACATTTTATTCAACTTAATATGGAATTTATTTAAGACACAAGATCAGTTATTAATATGTTCTTTCAATTTTGGGAAGATATGAATATCTCCTTTGGCTGAACAGCATAATAGCCCATTTATCAGCGAGGAAAGTCTCTGGGGGAATGAGATTTTTATTTCAAATACACTTTAGCAGTTATTGGAAAAGATTCAGGGTTTTTCTTGGAGAAATATGTCATTAAAGGAGAAAGATGAGGGAAATGCTTGTATGCAACACAGGCTTTTCTCTGATAGCAGGCTGGTGCCCGTCTGGACAGATCCCTGAAGACACGAGCAATCCCAATTAAATCATGAGTGCAGAGCTCTGCCTACATAGAGCTGATGTCTGGATCAAGACCTTGGAATGTCAGCTTCAAAATTTCCCTGGCAATTGTATCACACAACCTCCTGATGTGAAAAAACTCCAGTACAGGCAGGCAGTTCCCTCCTCTTTCTATTTTAGGGACTTGTACCTCTAAGGAGAAAAAGTAAAGGCAGCAAAAACCCAGTAACACCAAAAACCCAAACCACGCAACTTCAAAGAACCCAAAATGTTGCATTCAGCAGGAAAAGTGTGAAAGGAGGGAATCTGAGAGGTCAGTGAGCTGAGGGGTAGCAGATTAAGTCCAGCCTGATAATATTCTACAATATTTCAGTGAATTCTATGGCATGAAATATAACATGAAATACAACACATATTTGATCTCTCTCACACTAACTCATAGCGAAGTAATAAATATTTCCCTACAGAATAATTTCCCTGGAAGCAGAGATTTACTGTAACCCAAATGGCAATCTACTCATTTCAGGGCATTAAAAGCAAATCAGCCTCTCAGTAGAGCTTGGATCGCTGAAAGAAGATTCCATAGCACAAGTCCCAGACAGTATCCATAGTAAAAAAACAGCTATAGATGTTTTTCATCCACTAAGCTGGGGGCACAGGGCTGATTTTTGTTCTCTTTCTAGCCATCCAGAAGACAGGAAAAAATAAGATTATTAAAAGGAAAACAATAAACAATGGTGGCCTTTTAGTGACTGGGTGGTTATGTTTAGAACTAACATTTCCAAAATAAAATCGACAGGAACTAAACACAATCATGCTTGGGTCAAACAAAACTTCTACAAGTAAAACAATGAAAACTGTACTGGCTACAGCAGAATTCCCTGCCTTGGAAAGGTTAATTCTCTCTCACTCTCACAGGTCCAGAAAAAAATGATGTATTTGCTGCATCGAGAAAAGGCAAATAATATCTTTCTGATACACCAAAATGATGTCTAGCAAAGAAGAGAATATGAAAGAAAAAGTGTGCAAAAAAATTTGGGGAAGGTGGACTTCTGGCAAGTACATACACAGGCTTTAATGGGTTTTTTAATAACTCTGGGCCACACAGTAATAGGGAACCACCTGCCAAAAGCACAGCAAGGTCAAGCAAGTGTCACATGCACGTTACAGCCAGAGAAATTCTGTGATCACTGGCTCTGACCTTCCCCAGCACCACCACTGAAATACTCTCACACAACAGCTCAGAAGGTTTAGAACTTGCTTTCTTCAAACGTGTTTATTTTGTTGCACATTCCACTGAAAATAAACACCAGAACTTTCCAAAGCCCACACCTCTGCCCTTCCCAGCCCTCTCTGTTCCCACCCTGACTGCGATCCCACAATTATTTGATGAGGGAGAGTGTCATAACACACTTGGAGTGAATCAAACCCGACGCAGGTAGAACAAACCATACAGAGGGCACGTGTTTAGGTAAAAATCCATCACTGGGGCTCCTCTGGCTGCCGACAGCTGAGCAGGGATGTGGGGAGTGTGTTGGGGTGGAGCAGCACCTTTGGGACTGCCATCCCCACCTACTCTGAGCTCAGCCCTGCAGGGGAACTCGCTTTAGCCATCCCATTCCCTCCGCAGCACAGCATCCCCCTCACCTCAGAACAGCCCCTTCCCTTGCCACAGGGGCCTCCAGTGCCCGTGGGCAGCTTGCTTGGGTGGACATGGGCGAGGGGTGGCCCTAGACCCCAGGGCTGGTGGCAATGCCACAGAAGTGCCACCTGACCACACACCTGGCCCAGTGACTGCCCAGACACATGGAATTATAGAATGTCCTGAGCTGGAAGTGACACACAAGGATCATCGAGTCCAACTCCTGGCCCTGCAGACACCCCAACAATCCCACCCTGTCCCTGAGCGTTGTCCAAATGCTCCTGGAGCTCTGGCAGCCTTGGGGCCGTGCCCACCACCCTCTGGGGTAACAACCTTGTCCTGATATCCTAACCCTCCCCTGGCACAGCTCCAGCTGTTCCCTTGGATCCTGTCACTGCTCACAGAGAGCAGAGATCGGGGCTGCCCTTCCTGAAGAAGCTGCAGATGAGCTCTGACCTCAGTCTCCTCCACCTGAGCAAACCAAGTGACATTTAGAACCTCCACCATCTTCGTAGCTCTCCTTTGGGCACCTTTTTGGCCATCCTGGCTGCCAGGACACCCTACTGACTTGGCCCAAGCCAAGCTTCATCCCCAGGCAGGGCTGTGGGGTCTCAGCCTCGAATCACCAGGTCCTGCCCAGCCCCCTGCCCACATCACAGAGTCCTGCCCAGCCCCCTGTCCACACCACAGGGTCCTGCCCAGCCCCCTGCCCGCAGCCGCTGCCCATGCGGGGACCCCCGGCCGCCCACCCCAGCCCCGCGAGCGCTGTCCCCCTCCAGCTTCTCGGGGCAGGTCAGAATATTTAAACAGTTGTATATTCACAGCCCACAATGGAGGGACGAGAATTACCCAAGGACAGGGTTAGCCGTGCGATCAATGCATAATCAGATAACTGCTCCAGCTTTTTTACAAGTCTTTAAGCAAAGATCAGCCACTCAAATTCTAATTCCTTTTGCTAATTAAGCAGCCTGTTAATTGCTCTCGGGGTCTCTAATGCCATGTCATTATGCTTTTTAACAGCCTGCTTGACATCAATAGGGCTGCGAGCTCCACACAAACAAAGCGGGCACCCAGCACTTAGTGAATTAGGCGGCTGCGGGCGCTGGCGCGGCGCCTCCCGCGGGCGGCACTTCGGTACCGCGGGGCAGCACCGAGATGCCCCCGCTCAACCCCCTCAAACAGGGCTGGACCCGCGGGCAGAGCCACAGCATCCCCCGGTCCCACCGCCCCGACCGGGGGGGAGCCCCCCGAGGGGACCCGCCCGGCCCCATGATGTTCTCAGCACATGTGGCTCCAGCTGAGGGATTCCCGATCCAAACACTGTAATCCCGGGAGGAATTCCCCGCGGTGAGCCGCTGGGTGAGGGGCCGTGGCATCCCGGAGCTGTGCTGAGGTGGGCGAGGGGTGCCCGCACCCCGCTGGGTATTAACCGGGACCTTTATCCCAACGGGGACACAAGATGCCTCGGGATTTTTTTAATCCCCACTGCGGAGATGGAAAAGCTGGATCCAGCAGCTTGGAACGCACGGGGCCCTTTCCCAGCAGAGGAAACAGCGCGTGAGGAATTTCTGTGCCCAGAAAAGCTGTGGCTGCGCAGTCCCTGGAAGTGCCCAAGGCTAGTGGAAGGTGTTCCTGCCCATGGCAGCGGGTGGAGTGAGACACCTCTGCAAAGTCCCTGGGACTGGGGACATCCCAGCCTCAACCGCCGGGCACTGCAACCCCATGGGGCTTCGACTACACGCCTCTGCCTCAGCTCACCTCTTCTCAGAGCTGCTTTTATCACTGCTTTTTAAGAAGAATACAACTGAATTCATCCCTTCTTAGTGTTACCACCTTATCTTGCAACAAAAGGCCAGAGCTGCCCAGCTCAGGGGCAGGTACAGGGGACCAGCATCACAGTGGCTGCTCTATTCAGCCCTGAGAGCAAAACATGATCATTAGTTACGGGAGGTCAAGTTAAAACTCTGCCCTACAAGCACTTCCAGACCCTGAGAACTGCCCTTAGGAATCAGGCGCTTGATGTGAGACCACCTTAAAACACACTGATCTTCCCTGTTACTGAACAGCCACATCATTCATGTCACAAACAAGAAAGGAAAGAAAGCAAGAAAATAGCCTTGATTTCCCTGCCTCTCAGGAATAATGATCACAGGCAGCACGGAGAGCTTGGCATCCTTAACACATCAGTATCTGCATGACCCACGCTGCAGCTGAAGAGTTACTGTTATAACACATGGAAAATATTCTCAGTTATACTCAAAATACATAAACTGTAAAATGTTGCAAACCAGAACAAGTCTGGGTAAAGTATAAAACCATGAACAACTTGCTAGAACAGATCAAGATCTTCACCGAAACAGAGTCAAAACAAAATAACTAATCCAAGCGTGGTTGTACTGGATATGTTCAAGCTGAACTTTTATTTCAGTCTTTATTTTTACACTATCTAAAGAAATTTTCAGTAAATTGAGGGAACAATTCTGCACACAAAGATTTATCCAAAAATCCAGCAGCGCAATAAAAATAAAAGAGAAGAAGTGTAGGTATAAACCACATGTTAACAGCATTTGTTTCTTAAGAAGACTGAGGTCCTAGTTTGGAAAATGCGTATTCATATTCCTAATTTTCCATCCGTTTTGTAGCCCAATACATATGCATGTGATTTACAGGGATTTAATGTCCTCATATGAACAACGCTGAGCACAGCCCTAAACCACAGGTACAGCAACTCAAAGTGCAAAAATTAAAGAATATACTGTAAGAAATAAAACCTCTTCTAAACAAATTATTAAAGCGCATTTGTGCAATTTGCAGGAGAAAACAAAAATGCTGTAGCAGTTGGCAAAATATTCATTTGTAGGTAGCAGATTTTACAAAATACTGAGCATCAATTAATAGAACAAAAAAAATTATTATTAAAAGCTAAATTGGGGATGACTCATGTTTTTTTATTGAGGACCAGATGTTTGTTTTTCAGTATCAGGTTGTTACTGGCTCTTAATGCAGAAATCTGGTGTTTGGGCAAAACAAACTGTAGCTCTGAGCTGATAACTCTGGGTTTGGGATCTCAGAGCCAAAAGCAGTGACAGAAGGCATCTTTCAGCACACAAACAGCAGCACTTGGGAAACTCGCACAGGTGATGAGAGGGTGAGTGACTCGGGCTTGGAGATCTGAGGTCAGTATTGCTGAGGAAGTGACCCCATCCCCTCACTGCTGTTCCCCTCCTCCTCCTCCCCCAGGGAGGATCCTGGAACAGAGACAAACTGATGTGACCCAGTGGGTGCTGCCTGGGGCCACTCAGCACTTCTGAGCTCCGAGAAGAAAAGGTTTCAGGTACACCCAGCGGGAGCTTTTGTCTCTCTCCGCTTTTTTCAAACCACACCTTCACCGCAAAAAGTGGTCCCGAGGGACCCTTGGCTGGCGAGAATGGGAATTGTAACCAAAGTCCCTCTCACCGCAGGTAGATGCTGTCAGGATGGGAAACACTCCCCAGTGCTGTCCCTCCACCAGGGAACTGCTGTTTATTGCCCCAGGGCCACTACACCTGCCCATGTGAGATGACTCATGTGAGGGTGACAGGCTGAGGGAGACAGAGGTTTAAATTCCAGCTCCAGATTAAGCAGAGAGAAACCTGAACCTACACCTTCATCCCGAGAGTTGCCCTACTCAGTAAGTGTTTTGAAGACCAAATCTGTCTGAGTTTTAAGGCAAACGCTGAAAGTACTCCACTTTGTCCGTGGGTAAATTTAAACCAAGTTTTGGAAACTCAGTTATTTTTTCAGAAACAGTTGTTTGCTGCCCAGTGTGCAGCCAGGCTTCTCCAGCCCAGCTCCACTCACACACCCCTTCTGCACTCCTCTTTCATTATCTCCTCCTCTGCTCTCCAGTACAATCCATCTTTCACTCGCCCTCTTCCCCTTCATTCCTTACTCTGTCCATTTTCAAACAGCAGCAGCAATACCCTCACTAGCACTGACGGTTTCCATCTGGATGGTCTCTCCCTGTGTTAGCTGGAGTCTGGGAAAGTCTCCCTGCTGTCCCCTTCCCCTCATCGTTGCCCTGTGCCTCTGACAGGGGTGGCTCCTGCTCCTCAAAGAACCAGGGCAGGAAATACAGCCTGCCTAGAGCTCTGTCCTGGGCTGTACCCACAGCCCGAGACGTTTCTGTCCCACGGTGACCAGCAGAACCTACTGCAGGTCCTTTCCCTTTGCACTCTGGCTTGTTTTATTGCCCAAATCAACCTCTGCAGTTCAGGCTGCAGCTCATATCAAACGTACCCAGTCATCAGCTAAATTAAAAGATCCATTTCAGCTCCATTTCCATTTCTTTTTTGAGGAAGTTTTGGCACATCACAGAGACAGAAATATTTAATATGTGACCTTCTGCATGGCAGGGTTGTCTTCTGGCTATTGCTGATATCACACAACATTAACCCTTTCGCTGCTGACTTAGTATTTAATTTCAAAATGAGAAAAACAATCAATCTGCAATCTCAAAAACTATTGTCCCTAAGAGGAATTAATCTGAAGTCCCTGTGTATGCCCATTAAGGTACAGATATTTATGTGCACACATGTGACAGGTAAAAATGCACATACACACACCCCCAGGATAATTTTCTGCATCTCCTGTGTCTGCTGCAGGATGGCAGCACAATTAAGTCACCGTGACGGAGACAATTATCCCTGCAGCCAGTAAAATGAGATGTCCACAGTGTGCTGAGGAGTCCTGAAACATGTGGGAATAGAGTACAGAAACTCTGTAGAGTCATGCAGCTAATGAGCAATAAATACACACTGGCACACCCTCATCAATTTTAAAGTCTTGGTATGAAAAGAATGTAATTAATTAAGATATGTTGATTTATAAGAGGTGACATAACAAGATGGATAGAGAAATCTTTTCCCTCCAATCTGTCATGGTTTCTTTCTAGAAGACGGGCCAACACGTGACAGCCCCTTCTTGGGCAGTCAGAGAAATCCTGAGTTTTGGTTCAATTTTCCCCACTAACCTAAAGAGCATAAACTTCCTTTTCAACACTTATTTGCATTTGGCACAACTATATTTAAAATGAAACCATTTTGAAGACATAAAGGGGGAAAAAAAGAGCAGAAAAAATTATATTTAGAAAAATCCTTCCCACTTTTCCCCTGTATTATGTTTCTGCACATGGAAACACAACCCCGGTTTCCCTTTCTCCCCCCCTGAAGTCAGATGACTTTTTTGTAACTTGGCACACAGACAGTCTGGTATAAGACAGGACTGGAGCATTTGTTGAGTCAAGATGTTTAATTTTTTTCCCTCATATAATGATCCTTTTTTCCCTCCAGCCACTTGAATTTTGTTTATGTTCCTTGAGCCCTAAACTAATACATGAATTCTCCTCCCTGCCAAGATGACGACAACGGCACCGGGTGAGACGAGCCAGAGGAATACACTCACTTTTGAGGAGAGAAGTATTTAAAAGACTTTTCCTCCAGTTGTGACAAATTAAATGCACTAAAGGAAACAACTGCTGTTGCAGAGCTACTGGGCTCCAAGGAGGAACTGGGAGAGATGGATTTGCCTTGCAAACACTTGACTTTTCTGAGGGGGCACTTCGCTCCTGTGCCAACTCTGGCTTATATTTTATTATTCTTAGAACAAAAGGTTGCAGCAATTAGAATTGGGGAAGTTGTGCTCAAAGAAACGGAGTCATCAGATAAATTTGATGCCATTAAGTGGCCATAAAAGGTGGGATTTTTGAAAAGAAGAATAACTGCTTCAATATATTGGGTTTATCCTGTCAGGAAAAGATGAATGAGAAGTCCAGCTACTTTCACTCACGCCAGACATGTAAACCTTGTACTTAATGACTGATGAGCAAAATTTTTTCTCTTCCAAGTGCAGATGGGCAAATCCCTCGCAATTACAAAACACAAGAAAATCTAATTTTACCAACAGAAAGCAGCGCACTGTCCAAATGTTTCCCAAGCAAGAGCTTTAGGTGCTTGTTGAAGGAAAAAAAGAGCCAAACAACATTTCTCATAATGTGATCCATATTCTACCACATGCACATTTAATATAAAAGTTATGTTTGATATATGCCGCCTTAGCATTTTTCTATTTTAACTGAAAGCCTTTTGTTCTGTCAAGATTATAGCAGGATTTGCTTTCATTTTTCATGACGTTTCACTCAATACATCACTAACATTAGCAGGCCTTAATAAGCACCCACCTTCTTCTTCCCCCAGCCCTGCCCCAGCCCTTTTGATGCATGTTCCCCAAGAATCTCAGCTGTTCCCCCCTGTTCGGGACGTGGCCCCTCCGGACCTCGGACGGGAGATAACGAGGAGGACGAGCCTCTGAAATACCGTGTGGTGGTGGAAACACAGCGAGCAAAAAAGCTTTGCAGCCTTAAACCCTGCCCGTGCCTGTGGTGGCTCCGAAGGGCTTCCCTTCCTCCTTTCCCCCGCTGCAGATTCACATCTGTTTCTCTGCATTTGGAAACTGTGTTCATTTTTCACTGCTGCCCTTTGTCCCACACTTACTCGCTCTCGCCAAGGGCTTCAGTTCACTTATTCAATAAGCGAGAGGCACTGCAGGCTGGGGAGAGCTTTAGGACAAAGCTCAAACTTCTATTAGGCCTCAACAAAAATGTTTTTGTTCCCTATCAAGGCACTTCTTTCCTATTGCTCGTCGTTGGCTTGTTTTGTTTTTAATGAACATTCGCAGTTTGTGATTGCCCAAAACAGGGCGCGATTTCAAAGCTTTAAAACAAATTCAACATAGGTGCAACAAAACTCTGTATTATCTGCTACCAGAAATACTTCGTAGCAGAAATTCCCATTTGTCCTTCAGCCTTTTTCCTCTGCAACACTCTGCTGTGAGTGCAAGTATCTGCAAATACCCCTGCACAGAGTGCAGTTGTGCTGCTGAGGCCCTGGTTCCTTTATACGCCCATGTGTGTGTGAGCACCCTGCAAACACACGTTTTGATGTCTTGCTGGCTTAATGCACATCATATTGGGAACCAGGTGAGAACTCCCAGCTGCCAGGTCATGCCAGGCTGCTCCTGCTTGTTCCCTCCAGCCCGTCCTCCCATCACTAATCACTGTGCTTTGATGGAGAGACTAGCCAGGTAGGTTTTCCCAATGCAAGATTTTTGACACATTAACAAGTGTATTACATCCTGTTGCTAGTCTGAACAGCAAAGACCTGCTCCTTGGAGAAGAAATGGCAAGGGTGACACTTCCAACACTTCACTGTTTGACTCACAGCTGAATGCCTGCACGTGAAATGATTGAACTCTCGTGGGTATGTTCATTTTGCCACAAGCACAGGAGTCAAACGCAGGTTTTTTCATAAAAAAAATCGCCAACCCATTATGGTGCCAGAGTTATAAACCCTCTTGTAAATCCATGAGGTCAGGAAATGTTTCCAAGTGCATGTTCCTTGAATTTCTGATGGTCCCATTTTGCCCCTTGCTATACCTCTTTTAAAAACCCTCAACCTCCTCCTATTTGAAGCTCATCTGATGCTATGACCCTGAGTACCCACTACCTGCATGTGTCTCATTAGTAATTACATCCTATTTTACAGCTTGAGGCTTTAAAAGACACAGAACATGAAAGTCAACAACAAATGTACTTCTATAACTACAATATCCAAGGAGAAAGTAACCAGTTACAACAAGTTGTCTGTGTTTATTTGTTTAGTGCCTCTCCCCAGACTTCATGTAAATATTTTTTTGGGCCAAGAGGAAAAACTCTTTGTGGAACCAGCAGTGCTGCACTCTGAGGCAGGCTCTGACAGCAGAGATTCTCTGCTGGGGAAACAACCTCAGAAACACGGGATGAGGAGTGTCTCATATCGCTCACCATCCCCATTTAATCCATGATGTTCTCCATCACTACCATGTTCCCCACATCCTCCTGCCCTGCTCACCTGTGCCACGAGTGTTTTGGGTAATTAACAGCAGGCACCTTGTCCCTCATCAGCAGAACAGTCCCGGTGCTGCAAACACGAGTGAGGAGTGAACACTCCTCCACTCCCCACCCACCCTGCCTCCCTTAGGAATTCAGCATTAGATTTCCTCTATTTCTGCCCAATGTTATTGCAACTGGTGTCATCACGCCACTCGTTTCTGTCTACTGCCAAAGTTTTGAGGGAGTTACCTTGGCACCCAAGCCCATTTGCAGCCTCCTGACTGTCCCAGCCCCTCTTTACTGCTGAGGTTTGGAGCGTGGATGGGCTTTCCAAGGGCAGCCCAACAATATTTACACGTCTCCCAGTCTCCAGTCATTTAAGCCCATAAGTCAAAGTGAACAACTGGTGACAGTAATGAGGCTTCAGTAGAATGAAATTAGTGGTAACTCACATCCCGTGGGAGGGGTGTTGATGATAAAAAGGAAGACTGAATATTTGTGAAATTATATAATACTGACCAAAAAAGAGGTCCAGACCAGACTGTATCCATCTTTTAAATCATTTTGGGTTTGGCCCAATATTAGGCTCTCTATTGAAAGACAGAGAGAAAAGAGAAGGGAGGGGGTAAGGAGGGAGATGGATCAGCTGATTTTTGATTACAAGAAAGTTTTTGTCATCTGACATCTTTCCCTCACAGATCTTCACAGCCCTTCACTTGCTGAATTTGGTCAAATAGTTGTGCTTCACTTTATGTTGCATTAAAAATAGTCAAAAGGAAGGAAGGAAAAAAACTACCCCTAAGACACATCTTTGAAAGAAGGTGACTTTCAGTTCTAGTTCTACCCCCTTCAAGCTCTTAGTATTTACATTTAAAATTGTCAGATTCTTCCCACTTCTTCCCCATTCCAAGAAATCAGCACATGAATATTTACACCGGTAATTGTCCGCCGAGTCCCTTTCAATTGAAATATCATTTCGAGCTGGAATCATGTGAAAGATAATTAACCAGGATTCCAAAGGGGACAAACCCATCCCCAGCTCGCCCGTATGGCAGCACAATGGGCCACCACTGAGTGGCCTGATGGCACTTTATTTACCGCGTCTGTCTCGCCCTGACGAGCGGTTCGGATCGGGGCGCGGAGCGGGACAAGACCCCGTCTGGGGCTGCTCATAAAAGGGAACAGCGAGAGCTCTCTGAGAGCAGGGTCTGTCCCACCGGCACAGCATGGAATCGATGTGTTTCTGGCTGCATTCACGGGGGGAGCTCAGGGGGCGGGGGAATAGGGGACGTTCTGCCTCGCTAAACCCGCGGGAGGAACCGGCACCGCCGCGAACTTCGCCGGGAGAAGAGGGAAGTCGGGCTGGGAGATCACAAGTTTCTCCCTCCGCAAGATATTTCTGCCGGTGTGCGGAGTTTTCCTAACCCGTGTCCTCCATTAGCGCGTGTTTTCATTCAAATTAGGGCCACAATAAAGACAAATGACTGTGGCACATTCAATGCATTTTTACTTGTCAAGCACCACGCACGTACTTCCCCCACCCCGTGCACAGCTGGCTGGTAACTCCCTGCAGCAGCCTGGAGAGCTCACAACCTGCATCCCGGCTCCTTCCAGAGCCCCTCTTTTAGACAAAATCCTGCTGAAAATGCAAACTGCCCTTATTTCCTCGATATACACGCAAACCCCTCGTGCTGCGCAGGTGAGGAATCCTTCGGTCACAGCCACATCCAAGCTTTCTCATTTTCTTAAAGAGCACGAAATTAGTAGATCCCTTTGAGACACCTGAGTGGGGAATTAGCTCTAATTAATTTTATACAGCAACCAGTTCCGATTAGGGCCTCCGTGGAGCAGTGCATTTGTTATTGAGGCCAAGCAGGAGAGAGATGGAAGCATTTCTTGGGATTCTCTGAGCTTGCCCCCACCCCACCACCCATATGACGTGCAATTTCTCTGGCCCAAGCAACCGTGTTACAAGGGAAGACAAGCCAAAATAAATGCGAAACACTCCTTTTTCCTCCAGTTTCTTTGAGCGCACACTATGCATAAATTACAGGGGGAAGAAAAAAAAAGAAAAGCTAATAAGTGAGAGATTTCTGCATATTGGTTGGTTTAAATTGCTGGTGTTCAAGAAAATTCAGGAAAACAGAAGCAATATTGGAAATATACATGAAATGGCTTTGCTTTCTGATCCTCAGCAAATCATTTCTATGATTTTAGTCCAGTCTGACAACCAGAAGCAGTGAGATCATGGCAGTAACCAAGCCAGCCAGACAATACTGAGACTAAACTTCTCTCTGCCTGCTCCCCCTCCCCCAGTTCACCCTCAAAACCTGATTTTAAGCCAGGTCGGCCCCCACAGAGCAGAAATACTTAAATGGCAACTCTCTTTTCCAACCTCCTTGCAGGCAGCAGTAAAAGCAAGATACATGAGCATTCCCCCTTCTCCAGTACTCTTGGAAAGAGGGGAGAAGATGTCAATCCAAAAAGTATTTAAGCAGCAATTTCCAGCTCCAGGATGATTCCTATGCATTAGCAATTTCTTTTCAGCTTCTTTATTGCCCTTGGAATGTGCTATTGGCAGGAAAACAACCGGAGGCACCCCAGTGGCAAGGTAGGCAGGCAGGGGTAGGGAACACAGGGGGCTGGCTGGGGCAGGCTCTTCCCTTCCGGAATGGCACAGGTAGGAATGAAACCTCAGCCTTCCCCATTTCTCCTGCATTGCACAAGGTGTAGCTCAGGGACTGCACACACTGCGAGAACCACCCTTTCCAAAATGCATTTATTTTTAAATTGCTTTAGTTTGTAAAGTGTCCACACCAGTTATTGCAACTCGTGTTCATTTTAGTGGCAACTGAGAGTACTTGATTTTAATTAAATACTACACCACTAAAAATATTTATGTTGTTCATAGCTAAGTCTCTCCATTACTTATTTCTATGTATTTTGCTTGGAATTTAATTTGGGTTTTTTATTATATGGCCTTCACATAAACCCCGCCTTTCCATAGCATGGTTATATATATATAATTTCTGAAATAGCAGCTTGTTACACTCTAATAAAAAATACTCACTGTGCCTTCCAAAGAGTTCCTTCAGATTAGATAGTTCCTATTTATCTAAAATATCAAATGGGTAGAAAGAAATACCAACAGAGAAACTGATAGGCACACCAGAGGTTTTCTTTCCTTCTCCTTCTGAAGAGACTTTAAAGCTGAATAAACACCTTGGAAAAGCACAAGCAATAGAGAGATCTCCTGGGTTCTGAACCTGACCTTTCCAAGTTAAAAATACACATTTTCAAGGCTGGTCCTACAAACCCTCACTCACAGGAGCAGTCCCCCTGATTCCATGTGGGCCCTTCAACGGGATCCATAGGATGGGATCTATCAGGTCACACTGAAGTTTGTTAATTCTTTGTTTTTTGGATCAAGCAAAAGCACTCCCGCCATGTCTCCTCAGCATTAATTTCCCACTCCTCCTGATTAGCATATAAATCTAAAAGCATGTGTTGGGAATTTTTTTTTCCCATATTGGATATGACATTAATCTTATTAGCTCAGGTAAACAAGTAACAGCTCTTACAGAGAGGGCAATTTATCAGGGGACAGTTAACCCTTCAGAGCCCTCTGGGTGGAAGGGGAGCTCACACAACCACGGGAAGGTGTATTTCACAGAATCACAAAGGTTGGACAAGACCTCTGAGACCATGGAGTCCACCCTGTGCCCAATGCCTACCTTGTCACCCAGCCCAGAGCACTGAATGCCACATCCAGTTGTTCCTTGGACACCTCCAGGGACGGGGACTCCAAACCTCCTTGGACAGCCCCTTCCAGTGCCTGACCACCCTTTCCTGTCTGAACATCCGGATGCCCATCAGGAAACTTTCAGCTTCTCAACACCTTTGGTCACATCTCCCTGCTGCTGGTACCATGTAAAAACCTCCACACTGAGGGTTCAGTGTCCCCCCACTTCCCAGGCAGTGGAGCCACAGCCAAGGCCCCCCTGTGCCAGGCTCTTTATCAGGGGAAGGGGCTGTTCACAGTCCCAGGGAAGGAAGGGTGCAGCCAGGGGGGCAACACAGCAGGACTCTGGACTTGCTAATCATGGGGAGGAGACTCCAAATCCTCACTGGAGAACAATGTGAGAGGACCAAACTGGCCCCTAAAACACGTGTGTCAACCGAGGACAGTTGAGCACCAACACATATCCAGGCACAACTCTGCTCTTCAGAGAGGAATCTGGGCTTTCCTGCCAGCTCTGGGAGGAGATTGAGACGTGCACACCCTGCTCAGGGGCAGTGAGGACTTGCACATTCCTCACTCCCTTCCATTGCAGTGACATTTCAGTGTGGGACATCAATGAGCTCACTGTCACTTCTCTTCCTTCGCTGCCAAAAAAGAAAGCCCTAAACTGTTTCTCGCCTCATCTCCTGAGAGTTCCCCTCTCCATTTATGAGGATCATTCCCATTTAGAGAGCTCATGGACAATGTCTCCTGGCTTTGGCACTCGGGCTTAGCAGAAATTTTAGGTTGTCAGCGCAACCAGAAGATGAAAAGAAACCAAATCCTAATTCCTACACCTCTGGTAGCCCCTGCTAGTGGAAATGTGTCCTTAGGTAAAAATGAGAGGCAGCCCAGGTAACAAGAACCCTGCCAAACAAGGAGACAGTGCTTTGGGAGCAGCATGAGAGTTCCTGGGACATCCCACTTGTCTGAGCTTGGCATTGCACCCTCTGTCTGGAATCAAACCCACAGACAGGATCTGCCTGTCTCAGGCAACTGCCAGCTATTTTCTTCCCATGTGTACATAAATACCTATTTTTACTGAAGAAGTGCCACATTTCTGCATCAAGCAGCTGAAATAGCACAGAAAACTCCCATGCCATCAGTTTTTCTGAGTTGATACCAACAGGAGGTTTGGGGAATAGAAGTGGACAAAGACAGTACTCTGTTTAGGTGCACAGCCTCCCTCAAAGGCCTGAAAAGAAACCTTTTTCTTTTTCTCTCTTCATAGCTCCTCAAAAAACTTAAAAAAAATAATGAAAAAGGAAAGGTTTGGAAGAGAGAACCACCATGAGCCCAGTGCCTGGCAGGTAGCACCCAAACTCCACAAAGACACCGACCCTGTCACAGCCCCTTTTGCAGCATTCACTGAAGGGCTCCCAGAGGAAAGGGTTCCCCCTACCTCCCCACCCCCAGCCTTTGGAAATCCCAGTGTCCAGAATTCCCTTTCCAGGCTCCCACTGGGGTTTAAGCACTCAGTGCAGCCAGTGCCGAGCCCCCAGCACACACACACTATCAGCAGATCTCTGCTGTCCCTACAAACCCCATTCACAAGGTCTCAGCTCTCTCTCCTGATGGAGTATCGATCCCCCGGAGTGCAAAGTCCAGCGTGCCATTAGTCCAATCTGTTTTCGAGCTGACACAATCCCATCATTTGTCATCTTCTCCTGTCCTGCTGTGTTTGTTTAGGAGCAGGATATTTGCTTTATCTGTCACTTCCCAATCCTCACTGTATTCTTTACCTGACACCGAGTTTATTGGGTCCCCAGTTTTCTCAGAGTCATTAACAAGGGAGATTTTGACACACTGATGAGATCGCTGAAAAATTATGATGCTGAGAGCTTGCAAAGCTCTCATGAATTAAAGTCATAAAATGTTTTGAATGAGGATGGGGTTTGTATTTGAAACTAGATTTCAGTGGAGCAATTCCTAAAGAACATTTAACTTTCTACAGCAGACATAAGAAAAAGGCCAGCAGAAGGTGGCAGGTGACTGCAGCACCGAGGACACCTGAGAGAAACAGCTCAGTAACCACCTTCCAAATCTCTTAAAAGGAAAACCAGAAATCCCTGAATGGAGCAATTTGCAGGAAATGCTCAGAGACAGAAAAGCCACATTATGTGTTTGTTGCATTGCAAACTCGGCATTTTCTTTTTTTGCCTCTAAGAGCTGTTCGCATCTCATACAAAAAAAAAAATCTCCCAAAGAGTCTGCTTAAAGTTCTATTTAATCATTGTCATCTACTTTGTCACTCACTACCAGCTCTATAAATGGGAGTTAGTTCCCACTGAAATTTTTATCATAGCCATTGGTATTTTTACACTTACAAACATAAAAAGCACCATGAGAGCAGCATCTGTTTATCATCTGATAGCCAATGTTTATAGCCATTTTATGATTATTTTTTTCCTGCAGATAACCCTTATTGCAGCAGCAGAGTCTCTCATGGCTCAAATGCCCAGTGATGGGAGTAGTGCCTGAGCAGTTCCCCAGGACAGAAATCCCTCTTACTAAAGCACTAAACCCTAAGCTTTGGCTCATGCTTGTAACTGGTGAATTCACATACAGAAATGGGCATCAGCACCCAGGGAACTCACAAACACAGAGTAAAAAAACTTCACGGAGCAGAATACGCACTTTGTAAATTTGCAGATTCCATTGGAACTTCCCAAGTTTTGTTATTGCAGGGTCTTAAAATAAATACAGGCAGGACAGTTGTCCCCAGGCCATGCCAGGGTGGCTCAGCCTGCACTGAAACAAGCATTTAATTACAAAGGGAGCTGAAGGAGTGGGACTGCCAACAATGCACCTTCCAGCCAGCATTCCTAGGAAAGCCAGGTCAGCTCTTGTAAAAGCCTCCCAACACTGGATATCCTTTTCCTTTCCCAAAGTTCAGAGTGCTTCCCACTGCCCCTGTGGAAAGGGATTGTGTCCCAGGCATCCCACACCTGCAGCTGGGAAGGTTTGATATTTGATGTTATGTCCAGTGGACTGACACAAGGTGAGTCCACACCAAGCCCTGCACACACAGAGTAATTTATCTGCATTGAAGACCAGCTTCAACTGAGCCTGGAAATATCTTATTTTCTGTAGAACTGTCCCCAAATCTTCCCTCACGCTGCAGCTGCAGGTCTGAGAGCACAACAACAGCACTTTGCTGCTGCAGGTTCTGCTTTTGTCCTTCGTCACTGTCTAATAATTTACTCAATATCAGAGTCTTTCTGAAAGACAAACTGCTTGTAGCTACTCACTCTTCTTGTCTTTTCCCATTTGTTTTTGCAGCAACAAGAGCAGTGCTTTGGTATACAAAGGGGTTAGAGTCACATCAAAATGTTTTTCTATCTCCCAAATTCACCAAACTTCATTTGGCTCCAGCCTGGTCAACAACACAGCACCCCTGGTTCTGCACATCCCCTCTCTGTGTGCCCTTAGCTGTTCTTTTCCATACTTTTTTTTAAACTAAGTTACCCAGTTTTCAAACTATATAGTGTGATGGCGAAAGTAGTAAAAAGACATGGAGGAAGTAAATAAGAAGCCTGGGGAGTTTAGGAGGTGACATTTCAAGGGTTCTGGAAATCTCTTGCAACTCAGCATCCTCCAAGGTTTGGATTAGGGAGGTTGGAGATCACAGGATACACTCTTCAATAAAATTTTAAGCATTCTCATTAGCTCACAGGAGTCTCTACACAGCAAACATCTGGCCAGCTGTTCGGGACTGTCTGTGCTCCCTCCCTGTAGAGGCAGCACTGCCTGGGCAGGGAGGAGGGGAGGCTCCTGCCTCTCTGGGACAGGGAATTCCTGCCGGGCTCCGGATCCCTGTCACTCACCCTCACAGATGTTCACTGACTTTACTGCTCTTTCTGCTCGCAGGTTGCTGGAGTAATTGGTTGAACAGGGGAAAAAAACCCCAAACTAAAATGACTGCTAATAATATAATAAAAGCAAATTCTAGCCAGCATAGTAAAAACGAGAGGCAGTTTATACTTTCTGGGTGAACAGTATGTGAATTTATGGACAAACAGGCCTCTGCGTTCTCTCCCTTACACATATTGGGGATAAGGTTACATTTTATTTGTAGGGAATTTTATGGCAGCAAAGCCCATTCATTAAAGAAAGAAAAAGAGCAGAGGAAAAACAGATGATTGTTACCCAGAAATCCTCATCAGCTCTCCCCCAGTTGTTTATCCTTTAACTTTTTAAAGGAATTTTTTAGACAAAGATGCTTTCTTTCTGCTCTGGAAAAGAAAAAGGAGTGGGGGGAAGACGTACAGTTTTCACCCAGGCGTCTTTCAGATCTCTCTAGGCAGCGCCCTGAAAACAACTTTCCCTTTAATGAAGACCTTTCTGGAGCTCTCCTCAACATTCACTTAAAAAAAATTAAAACTTCACAAGTTCATAAGGACGGATCCCTGGGTAGGACTTTTATTAAGTCTTTTCTATTTACTTCCTACCTAGATAAGATCTTAATCACAGCCCCCAAATTATCCGCAATGACATTTATCAACTCTAGTCATCTTTTCTTTAGCATGCTCCGCCTGACCAGTCGGCTTTTCTTCCACCCCTTCCTTTCAATGGAAGTTAATTTCGAGTACATGATTTATCTTGCTGGGCTAACAGCACTGAGGCAGCCCACCTTTTCAAAGGGCTGGCCAGGGAGTGAATTATAGCAGAGTTGTCCAGTGATTGCGTTCCACGGGGAAGGAGAATAGGCAGCCAGTATGTTGCCCCGATGTGGCGCTGGGACCTTTTCAGCAACCGAAGAAAAAAAGATTGGGCCTCTGACCGTGGGGCTGACAGGCAAGCGTTATATCAGCAGACAAAGGCTCGAATACCTGAAAGGATCAGAACTCCATGTACTCCGAGATGTGATGTTGTTTACAACACCATACGCTGACCCTGTCCTGAATTTACATGATATCAGTGCAGTGGTCTTTTAACCTTCCCTCATTCTTCTTCCTGCATCCTCACACGGCCATTAGCATAGGGAGAATTAGCGAGGAGCGCATTAAATCCACCAACACTTTGAAATCCTTCGCACGCATTCTGCGGCAAGCGCTGCTGAAATGTGTAATTTCCCTGCATGCCCTGTATATATCCAGGGGCTCTGTTTGGTTTGGCAGTGGGTTTCATTCAGTATCTATTAACATTCAACTTGTATTTTTAAAGGGCATGTACAACCCACTCAAGTACATATTTGGCACAAGCCACAGTCATTTAGTGTTGGTCCAGGAGTACAGCTGGTGCCATCTGGGGCAGGATAATGGGAATCTTTCACAGAGCTCTCAGAAGCTGTGTTTTCATACTCCTTGTTCCTTCTCTGCCTTACACAGATGGGGGCGGTTATGAATATGCCCCAGTTCAGAGTTAGGGGCTTGTCCAGAACCACAAACTCCAACTGTATTAGGAGGGGATCTCTCGGGGAGCTTTGGAGGTGTCATTTCAAACAGGCTCCCTCCAAATCTGCAGAGTCCTGGCCACCGACAGCTAAACAACCCAAAACCCCACTGATTTCAGAGCACAAGGAAGATTTCCAGCAATTTCTGGTTTACTTCCAGAAAACTAGGCATCTCCTTGTTAATAACTCCGCTTTCCCTACCAACAGTTGGGAAATTGAGAAGTTGTGGCTTGTCTGAGGAAGAGGATTTCTCCAACATAATAGAAGATTCTGCAGGGTTTAGTGCCAAAGTCTCAGCTGGTTCTTAACACATATCACTGCCCGAGTCAGCAGTGAAAGGAAATTTTGTACACACAAAAGTCACTCAACAGTGTTGAAAAACCTGGGGCCAGAGGACTTGAAGTCTTCTGTGTCCACTCAGCTGTTTATTTTCCTGTTCAGTGAGTTATTGGAGATGGGACACTGAGCAGCCCTAACACTTCATGTTGACTTGGAAGAAATAAAAGCCCTTCACATTCCAGTTGGTTCATCCACTCCCACCCTGCACTTCACAAGGAGCCCGGGTCAGCAGCCTGCAGAGGGAGGACAGCCTGTACCAGACCTGGCTGTCCCAGGGACCTTCAGCTCAGGGTCCCAACCCCTGGTGCCCGGTTCTTTTTGCACAGCCTGGACCAGCACACAATGGGTATGAGCACCCATATCAAGTGTAAAGGACAGAAACAACTGCAGCCACAAGGAAAACACTGATCAGCTGAGGAAATAGTTCTCAGCATCAAATTATGTGCTACAGGAGGTGGGAAACTGAGAAATATTTACATATCTGGTCATTACCAAAACACAAATCCTCTCTCAAAAGAGACTTTAATGCCATATCCCTGTACCCCATAAAGCCAAGATGAGAGCCAATGTCATCCTCCTCTGACCCAAGGCCATCCTGGTCACCTGGTGTGCTCCTCTCTTTTAGCCAGGTAGAATTTGTTTGCTCAATATGTGCTCCCTTTGGCTGCATTTTTCCATTGCTCCATGGAAAGATGCACTTGTCTGTTAATTTGGGTTTCTGGGAAGGGCGATTACTGCTTTGAAGGGACCACTGACATTTTGGAAGGTCCATTGCAAATTTACCCACGTTCAGAATTACTGCCACACAAACCCACTCACCCTGCAAAGAGCCCAGCCCTGTCACCTGCCCCACTTGTTACCAATGCAGAACACAGGCAGTCCGTCCCAGGCATTTCAGGAAGCGTGTATTTCCCTGCATGATTTCTGAAATACTTTTCCCCACTGCCCACGTTACTCGAGCTTTTGTTCCATTCCCACGGAAAGAAGGGAATTCAGGCTGCATTCCTCCCCCAGCCACCGCAACACTCCAGCTCGTAACTGATCGACAGCGACTCTACCAAGTGGAAACCTTCGGTTATTTCTCATTCTGCTCAAATGGCTAAAATCACATTCACCAATCAACACAAAACCTGGCTTAAAATATTCCAATTTTTTTTTCTAAAGCATGATTTCCCCCCTCTGTAGCTGCAGCTGTTAGAGCTGACCCAGTCACTCAGAGCAGAGTCACAGGAGATAATAATTCCACATGGGAGTTGGCCTCTGTGTGATTTTCTTGAATCCTTTCACTGCCCAGCTCTCAACTTGCAGCAAGAGCAGCTCCTGAACAAGAGCGGAAACATGAGCCCCGTTATCCTCTGTTGGTTGGACACATCACCTCCCTGGCATCAGGTCTGTCCCGCAGTTGGTGAATACACAGGAGCTCCACACAAATTCTTGGAGATGTTTCTACATTCAAAGTGAAAATTACGTTCTGTTACAACAGAAGCACATGATTCCCAAACGCTGCTCCACCTGCAGGGAGACTCAGCCAGAGGATTCATTAATGTGGAAAACCAAGACCTAAACAGGCAGGACGTAAGATTTCTGTGAAAACTGTCAGTGCTATGTATTTCTCACCCAGCCGAGATAAAGATATATATAGCATAATACATAGAATTAACTAGTACACTGGAGAAAAAATAAGTTGATAACCAAAATTCATTCATCCCTCAATCCTTCTGCTCTGTCTGGCACCATCCTGGTGTGGTTATTTTCTGGTTCATCAATAGCCATTGCACTTATGGGAATGGCAAAACCACGGGGCACCTAAATGTCCAACAAATCCCAATCCCTTTAATCTCTACCTGCAGAGCCGCACATTCCCCTTCTCCAACCTCATCCTTAGCAAGAAAGGCATGAGTCGCAGAGGTTGAAAAAATCAACACACATATGTCCAGGTTTTGCTTATGTAAAGTTTGCCAATGTTTTATGAAGAAGAAAGATGGCAATATATTTTGCTCTAAGAAATGCACGTTTCTATTCTAGTGATAAACATGATCACAGAAAATTAGTTGGAAAACATCCTCAAGATCATCGAGTCCACCCTGTGCCCAATGCCCACCTTGTCCCCCAGCCCAGAGCACCGAGTGCCACATCCAGTTATTCCCTGAACACCTCCAGAGATGGAGACTCTAAACCTCCCTGGGCAGCCCCTTCTGATGCCTGAAAACCTTTTGTGTGAACAAATTCCTTCTGAATTAGTGAAAGTCACCACCGCTAGTAAGAGAAATACTCCTTTTAAAAAGTTAAAATTGCGCATACCAACACCTGAGCATAAAATTGCCTCTCATTCAATTTAAGACCATCTCGTGACAGTCAAGCTCATTACACAAATCGTAAATACAGCTCCTTTTCTGACTGAAAATGTGCCCTCTGTGACCTGTGGGTCTCTGTAAGCATATCCAAGAAGGAAACTGTATTCTGGTGGAGCCAACGTGCTCTGCTTGCTTTCATTATTCATATGCTTGGATTTCAACAATGTAAGAATAAACTGCAGAGGGGAAGAGGAGAAAAAATAATTAGGAGTGCAACAAAATGCACGAGCACATTAAGGTGTTAAAAGGGCTGGAGTGTGAAACCCAAAAATAAACATTCTGCTTAATATCTCAAGGTAGTGTTTTGATGTGTGCTAAGCAAATCAATATTTGAAATCGTGGTAGGAGCCTGAATTTCCAGCTGGTGCAGAGACATAAAATGGAACAGATTGTATTTAGAGCAAGCCCTACCACTGCAGGCTCTGCCATAGCACGACTTTGCATTTAGTGGCACATAAATAGCGTTATTCTTTGTTGACATTAGGATTAACTTTGCGGATTGACACTGAAGAACTGTAAAAAGAGTTTTAAAACCTCCTTGCTTTTGTGATCTTTCCTTAACCACAGGAGCTACTGTAAGCTAAGCTGGCTGGCCAGAAAGACAACTGGATTTTGAGGCTTTTTTAAGAGGAGCCTCCCAAGCATGGCCCAGTTTGGAAACTGCCACTGCAAGGGCAGCTGGAATGGAACGGAACTGGTTGTGACTTTCCCTCATCTCAGTTATCAGCATTCAAAAACCTTCAGAGGAAAAAAAAAACACTAAAACCCCCACCACACACCTTGCCAAGATCTGCACTCAAAGTCACTACATGGACCAGCAGGAAATGAAAAGTTTTGTGAGAAAAAACCTGAAAGCGAACAAAGCAAACAGAGCTGATGAAATCCCCTGGTGACACTCACGGGTGAGGCTCAGCTTAGCTTCTCTCTCACCAGAGATACAACCCTGAGGCCAACAGGAAGGATGGCTGATGGGGGAGAGTGTTCCAGTAGCTGAGCCCCTTCTACCCTGCCTAAATCTTGGGGATGACACCCACTGCCCCCACCACAGGAAATCCCTTCAGCCTCAAAGAAGAAACACCACAGCTCCAGAATGGAGGGGCTGGATGGGGGACAGCTGCCAGGAGCAAAAGATGGCATTCAGAGCAAGACCCTGAATAGATTATTTCAGAAAATAACAACCAACAGACTTTCTCCAAGCACAGGACAGATGGAACAGGTTGTCCAACGGGACCAGCATCCTCATGTTTCTGCTGCATTTCAGGAATGTGGGAACCTCAGTTTCTTTCAGTACATGCCCCTTGTGCCAAGGCAGAATTTATTCACCAGTCCAACTTCCATTTAGCTGACCTGTGCCTAACTGAGCTGAATCAAGCCAGCTCTGCTTTAATCTGAAATAGAAAAACTTCCAAGTTTAACTGAGTTTAAAGGGAGTCTCAGGAAAAAAAAAAAACAGCTTTTATTAGAGCAGATTAGTGCAAATTCCCCTTCCCTGGGAGGGTGGGCAGGCCCTGGCACAGGTTGCCCAGGGAAGCTGTGGCTGCCCCATCCCTGGAGGTGTCCAAGGCCAGGTTGGACAGGGCTTGGAGCAACCTGGGCTAGTGGAAGGTGTCCCTGCCCATGGCAGGGGGTGGAACAAGATGTATTTTAACATCCCTTCCAACCCAAACCATTCTGGGATTCTGCAATTCCTAGGAGTGGAAAGGGCAAGAGACAGAGCTCAGCCAAACCACTCCGGAGCGAGGTCATTGCTCATTCAGAAGCTCAAACCTGGGACAATCTCTGGTGGCACTTGTAGCTCACTCTTAAGCCCTGCATATGCCAACCTAAGGTGCGGGCAGCCCAGGAGGGTGAATTCAGAGGGATCTGAAGCTGTCTGCTGAGGGTAGGTGGGTTTGCCAAAAGGCCAGTCCCCGCACAAAGGCAGCCCTGTCACCGTGGAGGAGGTCCATCTTCATGGCCAATCTGACAAATGTCTTATTATTACTATTATTTTTTTAAGTGGGCTTGTTCTCTCTGGGTCACTTTACTCAAGCCTGCCCAACCTTGGTAATAATGAGCTGAGGCTGGTTAAGCAGCTAATTAGCATGCCGTTTGTTAGACGAGTTAAGAACGTAATTATTGTGAGTAGGCAGAGCCTGCCCATGGAATGCATTTGGAAGGTTACCATAGGAATCCTTCCTTGGTCTATTCATTCCCAGTGTAATACTAATCACTATCATAAGGAAAGGATTGCTTGGATATAGACTGTAGGTTACCATCTGATTAGATTTCCAGTGAACAAAGCCATCCAGCCGGTTGTTTGTTAACCCTTTTGGGTCCTGCCACAGTGTCCTGACCTGCCCAAGGAGCTCCCCACTGCTGGGTCCCCCTCCCCTGCATGGGGTCTGGAGTCCCAGCATCCCTGTGCAGGGCTCAGGGCTCTGGTGGAGGAGGGCAGGCTCAACTCTGGCCTCCAAACAGGTTCAAATTAGGGAGGGGTTCACCCCAACCGGCACAGAAAGCCACCAGCCACTGCTTGTGTCACTTGGAGGTCGGTTGGGTCCAAGTTGAGCTGGATAATTCAAAGCTCTGATTAAAACAGTAACTGGGGAAGATTAACAAGCAGAACTACAGCATTTTCCTGCTATTTATGTGAAATCCATGGTTCCTTAAGCATTCAGTGTGGGATCCTGCAAACAAACATCCCGGGAACGGGTCCATCAGGGCATTATCACAACTCTGCTCTGCAGCACCGGCACAGGAGGTCACTTTGCTCGAGTGAGAAGCAACCACCAGCCTTCATGACAGCACCAGCATGTGGCAGCCACCCACACTACTGCAGGGAAGAGGTGGACACAGTCCCCCGAGCAGATACAACTGACACCAAAGGACACTCTGATAGCTACCAGTGCCCAGGGACAGGAGCTGAGAGCTCCACTATCAAGGTCCCAGGCACCTCCATGTCCCTTCAGTGCCCTCAGCAACAGAGTCCCAAGCTGCCCCAAACTTCTCTCTTCCACCCTCAGATCTCCTCCCAGAGCAGAGGCTGTGCTGGAGCATCACAGTCTGCAGAACCTGCTCAGTGTGATTCCTCCTGGATGAGGAGCAGCTCCCTGTTTAAAGGGTGCAGATGTGCTCCCTTTTGTCAGGAAGGAAATCCAGGAGCATTTCTCCTTTGTTCCCCTGCCCCCTCGAAAGCCACAGTCGAGATCACAGTTCCACCAGAGCAGCCCTAAAGAGCCCTGGATGTTCATTAAATCGCCTCTGCATATTTTGCTCTTCCCCCCCCC
>VWZF01003560.1:337751-370024 GCA_013396755.1 Sclerurus mexicanus | reverse complement strand
TCACTTAATACGTTCCCTTACGCTTGTGGCGCAACAGCCTATTCAGCACAGATAAGCCCCTTTAGAAATGAAGGGGAATTTAATTCAGTGCTTGAGTGACAGCAGGAAGATTTATCCCCTCAGCAGACAATACGGCTTTTGGGGCTTTAATCTTGCCCAGACAATGGGCTGTTTCTCGGCCCTCATCTTGTGCTTTTCCCACGATGTTCGGTGATTAACCGGGGCTCCATTGGATGGAAGCCACTATCTCTCATTTAAGAGTGTTTGCGCCTCTGTCAAGGACCAGGGAGGGAGGGAGGTGGGAAGAAGAGAAAGGAAGGGGAGGCTGGGGNTCGCCCTACTCCCGGGCTATAAAGATCCTGGAGGAGAATGACAGTCCACCACTGGGAGTGCAGAGGGAGCTGGACCCACCCTTCAGCCTTTGGGATGCCACAAGGAGCAGATCCCCAGCAGTGCCCTCTTTTCAAACACCTCAAGCTCATTACCTGATACCTCCTCCACCAACCAGCCACACAGATCCCTGTTTGCTGCCTTTCAAAAGCACTTCTCTGGACCACCAAAATAATGGCACAGCATTCATGCCCACAGAGGCATCTCCAGGTGGGATGGCAGAGCCAGCTGGGGCACTGCGGGTGAACAGAAGGAAGGAGGAGGAGGAGAAGGAGGAGGAGGAGAGCATCCCAGTGACACGAGCTGTGACCGTGTGTCCCACGTCCTCGCAGTGCTGGGCCATTGGCAGCCACCAGAGGAAGCGTTTAGAGAGGCAGCAGCGCTGGTGTTGCCTGTGGTGCTGCTCCTGGAGACACGGCATTGCTCCGAACATCCCTCCTCTCCCCGGCTCCCAGCAGAGCCCAGCCCCTCTGCTGCTGAGGGTCAACCCGCTCCAGCAGCTGAGCCAACGTCTCACTAAACTCTTGGAAAACACTCTCCACAGACCACCTGGGTGGCAGAGGGTGCTGGCAGCACACCTAACCCGAGCCTTGGCATCACCCAAGGCTGGTTCCTCCCTTGGGCACCGCGACGAAGATCACGCTGTCGCTCTGGGACTCCCTGCACCGTGCAACGCCATCCCTTTGCCCAAACCACCCTGGCGCTGGAGGATGCCCGTTGCTGATGCTCGGGATTTGTGTCAGTGGGAGGAAGCTGGACAGTCAACCAGAACAGCCATTTCATTTCCCACCTCCATCAGCNGAAAGGAAGGGGAGGCTGGGGGGGGGAAAGTTTAACTCATCTGGGAGCAATGCTGGAGGCTGAGCACTGGGCGCAGGCGGATGCCAATGCTATCTGCAGTGGGCAGGGCAGGGTGACAAAGCAGAGGGACATTGGCATTGTCACATCCGGGAGAGCCGTGGGCAGAGCACTGTGGGGATTTATTTCAACCAACAGAAGCTCCTCATTTGTTTCATTGCCGTGGTTATTTAGAAAAGGACTGAAATCCACCAGTCCTTAGTATGTGCTGCCTAATTTCAAGCGTGGTTTACAAAAATTGAGGAATTGAAACACGCTCTGAACCTGGTCTGAAATCAGCCACTGTGATCATGGTTTGGGGTAAAAAGCTGTGTTCTGCACTGGCCCAGAAAAGATAACTCACAGCATGGCAGAGGACAACCACACAGAGCTGGCACAGCAGAAACACCTGTAAAACGCAGCAGGTCCCCCAAACACCCTCCAGTGAAGCACTGATTGCCACATCTGCATCCCACAAAGGGTTGGGGATTGATTACTCCAGGGTGGTGAGGCCCTGGCACAGGTTGCCCAGCAAAGCTGTGGCTGCCCCATCCCTGGAAGTGTCCAAGGCCAAGTTGGTCAAAGCTCTGCTAAACCTGGTGTAGTGGAAAGTGTCCCATGGCAGGGAATGGACCTGGATGATCTTTGAGGTCTCTTCCAACCCAAGCTATTCCACAATTCTCTGATCATTCACCACCAGTAAGTTTCTCATCCCTACTATTATCTTTACTTTCATCTACAAGTTAGCCTTCATTGGGAAAAGAACTGGTTTTATGTCCTTCTCCCTGAAAGAATACACTGTGGACACCAATGCTTCAGTTTTGGTAGTGAATGGAAATACAGATTTAGCCTCAAAGTACTGTCACACTGTTCTGAGTGGATGCTTATTACAGTAACTCTGCCAATTCAGTCTTAATGGTCCCTTCCAACTCAGGATATTCTATGACTTGATATCAGGACCCTAATTTGGCATCCACCACCTGAACTCTAAACAAAGCAGCAAGTGGAACAGAACCATTGCACCCCAATGTCTCTAAAACAATTTTAAAAACCCCATAAATAACACCATTACTTTTGAAAGAAGAATAGTTTTCTTCACTCTTGGGACCTGCCCCCGGAAATAACTTTCAACAATCAAATTAAATAAGTTCTAGCAGGACAAAGGGCTCTTCAATAGGTTTTCTATTCCCACCCCGCAAAGGGGCACAGTCTCACCAGGTCATGTCACTTAAGCTTTAGTTCCTGCAGGAACAACCACAGTACCAGGTCCTGCAGTGCCACAGCCAGACCAGCCCGAGCTCTGTTGCTCCTGCCAGATGTGCCCAAACGGAGCTGCTCCCTCTGGCCAGCAGAGCGGCCCCAGGAGGGTTCGCTGTGGCTACCACACATCTCTCACTCTGATCCTACAACCGCATACTTGGGTGACTCACTCAGCTGGGGGAAAAAATATTGCTGCCTTCTCTTTTGTTGGTGGGGATGTTTGGGAGCAGCTGAGCCAAAAAACAAAAGCACGTGTCGCTCCTGCCCCAATCCTTGTGTGTGTCATCCCAGAGACAGCGAGCCAGGGCCACAGGGAACCCCACACATAGGGGGCCAAGGGAGGGCACAGCCCCTTCCCCTGGGAGAACTCTCCCAGTCCACTGAAAGGTGGCTACTCACTCAATTAACCTGGACTAATCAGTGCTCAGGGGTTCCTCATTTACAGAAGGATGAGGGGCCATCACCAGTGTCACCCTCCCATCCCTGGGGCTGCAGCACTGAAACAGCCCCCCCAAAAGCAGGAAACAGCAAAAGGAAATATTCCGTGCCATATTCTCTCCAACTGCACTAATTTTTGCCAGTGTTTTTCTGTTCTATTTTAAATGGTGAATACAAGGAGGAAAGAACACCAGAGGAACTAAAATAATATTAAAATAAAAAACCATATAGGGAGCCCGCAATAGAACAAACGTCACAAGCCAATTCCCGTGTTGTCTCAACCACTGTGAACCCAGAGTTGCTCCATTTAACTTGGAGACATCAAACTGTGGCTTATAATTTTTACAGCACTTTTGTCTGGCCCAGCATTTAGAGGAAGTGGGGAAAGTAGAAGGAAAATTATTCAGTACAGGCTTCCTGAAAACTAGGAGGGATTTTTGTGGTGGCAGCAGAAGGGTAGGACAGATCTGAGTTTAGAAGAAATACACTATAAAATTCAAATTCATTTTGCAGCCTCCCTGACCACACTGGTCAACACCATGGGACACAGACAGGATACAAACCCTAAAGGGAAAAACATACCTTGTACTGCTGGAAGGGATTTGAGGTTTGGGGTTCTGATCAAGGGAAGCACTACTCATGAGCAGGTTAACACCAAGCTGACATTGCCTTAACTCATCTGAGGTGATTATTTGTGCTTCAGTAATTCCCAGAGACCTCAAACAGACACTGGACATGGAACGACTTATAATAAGAGAATCCTTTCCCCAAAAAACCAACAAACCCCTCCATTGCAGAGCAAAGAGAGCACACAAGGGTTCCCCCGCAGGGCAGTGCCAGAGCCAGAAATCCTGCCTTCCCAAGTCTGAACCCTGCATCCCCAAAGCCAGCCTAGCTAAGAGCAGCTTAGTCCAAACCACCCACATCTGCCCTGAGCTCAAACAAAAAGGTGTTAAATAAAACCAAACACAATCGCAGCATCTCCTGCTTACACTAGAGGGTACATTTAATACTGAACTGCTTTAACAGTTTTTTGCTGCCCTGGACTTCAGCAGCACAAAGCACTTCAACAAGAGACATAAAGCCTTGTGCCCTTCACCAGCCTTTGCCCAAAGCCATGCAGTGACACAGCAGTGATTATACATAGAGGCTCACCTTGTTTTCCTAATGGGTTTTTGTTCCAAGCATCCGTAACTTCCCGAGCCCCAGGTCAGGCCAACATAAAGGTACAAGTATTCAGGAAGCTCCATTGCTTTAAAATTGCTGCATTTTGGCAGCAGCACTAACTCTTCACGAAATTACTCCTTTTCCTCTAATAATCCACTTAAATCTATATAGAGAAAACTCGTCCGTGTAAGCTGCAGCCACTGCAACAACACAACTAATGGAGATGGTGTTAGGAGTTCTGTTTATATGCCTTTCATGCAGGTGTGTGTGTTTGCCTCTAAATACCTCTCTATAAATAGGGATTGTTTCCCATTATCAGCTATTTGACAACTCAGGTGAGCCTGGTTAGAGTTAGATGTCACCAACCACTTCTTCCCCAGAGGATATTCCCCAGGTAAATCACTCCAAGAACAATTCTGCTGGCTCACGCTGATTGTTACAGATGCAATGCTTCAGAGGCAGCAGAATCCATTTGGTAAGGGAAATATCCTTAGACTTTTGTCCTGACCCAGCACATGAGGTACAACTGACAGGCAGAGGGATCAAAGTCTCCCCTTTATCAACAGGCACTTGGCACAAATGTAAACTTCCCCATATATGGCTTCAGAAACTTGCTTGAACTCACTCAAAGAGCAGCCAAAGACGTCTCAAGGAGTGAAAACTCACTGAGAGGGAAAGGCAGCCCAGGTACATTGGACTGTGGAAGTGAATGTTTTCTTCCATCTACTATTTCTATCCAGTTTGGGTATCTTCTGGTAACAACAGATAGGGAAAAAAATAGAAGGAAGTATCAAAGGGGTTTTTTTCATATAAACATAGTTGGTTTGATAGTGAAATGCTTATTTACAGAAATAATCAGTTGGTGCAAATATTGTGCAGCATCTAATCCACCTCCCACCCCTGGCTGCCCCAGCTGCAGCAAGTGGATGGGGTAAGAGCAGATAAGCCAGGCAAGAAAGAAATAAATGAAGAGCAACCTTACCAGGAGGAATAATTAACGTGAAGACAGAGAACCAGCAGTGCTGAAGGTTCCTAAGTGTAGATCAGCAAGAGCTAAGCAGGCCCTGGGGAGGAAAAGTCCTGGTCTCACAGAGTTCTGCAACTTCTGCAGCCCCTTGCAAGGAGAATTGTCCAAAAAGTTTGATTTCAAAGTTTCCTTCTAGCATAAAAATATTACTGAGTTCTGGTGGAAGAAAACATCAATTCTTTCAAATTATTCTGTGATATATTTTGCGTATTCCTTTCTTCCCTGTTTCTGCAGCCACCCTTGCCCTGGAGCAGAGTCTGACACTGTAACACGGCACAGCTGCTGAAGGGTCTGGAAACCGGTCAGTGGGAACAGAGAGCCCTTGGAAAGGGATGACCAAAGTGAACCTCCATGGGCTCCGCACTGGTGTTGCCTCTGGAAGCACAACACCCAAACTCGGATCAGATCCAAAAGCCAAAGCGGGTGTCACAGGTTGGTGTTCTGATGGAGACCAAAGACAAAGTAAAGGGCTGCCAGTGGCTGTAAAACACCAAAGCCAACAATAACAGTTTAGGTGTGTGCTTCGATTTCATACCTGCAGAGAAGTGGGTTTTATTTGGCAAGAGAAACAGCCTTTAATATCCTTCTACTCCAGGCTCCAGGCAGATACGCTCAGAGCCAAATAAACCAGAACTGATCAGAACACTAGAAACGAAAGGAAACAGTGAGGAATCTTAAAGCTGTGGCTGATAGCCCCACAGTGATGTGATAGATTTGGGGAAAAGTTTAGGATGAATTTAAAAAGGATCAGGTGCAAAAATACCTACAATTATTCTTTTTTTTCTGAATAAAGGGACTTTTGAATCAAAGTCATCAGTAAGGCAAATAGAAGCACCTACCTGAAGTCAGCAGCAGCCACCCTGATCCAGTGCTCTTCAGGTTCTACTGCCCTGGGATGGGAATCTTGTGGGAATGGGTCTGATGGGGCAGAGGAACCTGTACTGCTCCTCAAAATTCAGATCCACATCCTCAGGTAAAGAAAATACCCAAGACTTTGTCTTTCATGAGGGACTAATGAAACTGCTTTACCTGACCAGCCTCAAAGAGGAGGAATTTGAGATGTGTTTTTTGCCTGTAAAAAAGGCAGGACATCAGCCAGAGACAGAAAGGGGAAGAAAAGAGGGGGAAGAACTAAGAAGGAAGTGCCAGTTCTTTGACACCTTTTGGATGGAGTTTGATTTGCAAAGCAGAACATACCCCCTCCCTTTCACTGACCTGCCCCCTCTAATCTGATTTTGAGAGAACTCCTCCAAATGAATCATCATTCCCCGTCCCACAGGCTGCAGCAGTTCTGCCTTGGAGGGCTCCTGCAGGTTCACCTTTGCCTTATCCTCTCACACCTCCCAGCACTGCCCAGGCTGCGACTGTGGCCCCAAACCCTGGCCAAGCCTGGGATGGAGGTGCTTAAAGTGCCATCACAAGGGTGGCCGCACGTGGCAGCTGCCCCTGGCACCGTGTCTGCAGGATATGGCGAGATGGCCCTTGGGGACCAATGATTCCAGAGCAGGCCCAGCTCCAGGGCTGAAATCCCCTCTAATGGGGATGGAAATGCCTCGGGTTTGGCTTTCACTGCTACGAACAGTTTGCCAGCAAACTTATCTTATTTGTTGAGCCCAGTCTCTCTTCTTCCCCCCCCTCCCCAAAAAAGCCACGAGGGTTTGTTTTTTATGAGGTGCTGAGCAGCCACAGCTCCTGTTCTCTGGGCTGTGGTTGGAGGTGGAGGGCAGGGATGCTCAGCTGAGCCTCTCTGAGCAGCACAGCCTGGGCTGGGCACATCCCTGAGGAAGGTACAGGCTGGGCACATCCCTGAGGAAAATACAGGCTGGGCACATCCCTGAGGAAAATACAGGCTGGGCACATCCCTGAGGAAAATACAGGCTGGGCACATCCCTGAGGAAAATACAGGCTGGGCACATCCCTGAGGAAAATACAGGCTGGGCACATCCCTGAGGAAAATACAGGCTGGGCACATCCCTGAGGAAAATACAGGCTGGGCACATCCCTGAGGAAAATACAGGCTGGGCACATCCCTGAGGAAAATACAGGCTGGGCACATCCCTGAGGAAAATACAGGCTGGGCACATCCCTGAGGAAAATACAGGCTGGGCACATCCCTGAGGAAAATACAGGCTGGGCACATCCCTGAGGAAAATACAGGCTGGGCACATCCCTGAGGAAAATACAGGCTGGGCACATCCCTGAGGAAAATACAGGCTGGGCACATCCCTGAGGAAAATACAGGCTGGGCACATCCCTGAGGAAAATACAGGCTGGGCACATCCCTGAGGAAAATACAGGCTGGGCACATCCCTGAGGAAAATACAGGCTGGGCACATCCCTGAGGAAAATACAGGCTGGGCACATCCCTGAGGAAAATACAGGCTGGGCACATCCCTGAGGAAAATACAGGCTGGGCACATCCCTGAGGAAAATACAGGCTGGGCACATCCCTGAGGAAAATACAGGCTGGGCACATCCCTGAGGAAAATACAGGCTGGGCACATCCCTGAGGAAAATACAGGCTGGGCACATCCCTGAGGAAAATACAGGCTGGGCACATCCCTGAGGAAAATACAGGCTGGGCACATCCCTGAGGAAAATACAGGCTGGGCACATCCCTGAGGAAAATACAGGCTGGGCACATCCCTGAGGAAAATACAGGCTGGGCACATCCCTGAGGAAAATACAGGCTGGGCACATCCCTGAGGAAAATACAGGCTGGGCACATCCCTGAGGAAAATACAGGCTGGGCACATCCCTGAGGAAAATACAGGCTGGGCACATCCCTGAGGAAAATACAGGCTGGGCACATCCCTGAGGAAAATACAGGCTGGGCACATCCCTGAGGAAAATACAGGCTGGGCACATCCCTGAGGAAAATACAGGCTGGGCACATCCCTGAGGAAAATACAGGCTGGGCACATCCCTGAGGAAAATACAGGCTGGGCACATCCCTGAGGAAGGCACAGGCTGGGTGAGCAGCTGGGGACCTACAGCTGCCACCTGAGAAGTAAGGTAGAGTTCTGGACCTCCGCATTTGAGTTGTCACTTGGCTCTTTACCAAGGAAAGAAGGAAGGAACAAGCTCTGGACAAAGGTTTCTCCCAGGGTTTTATGAACAGGTGAGTTGCCTACTCTACTCTGTGTGGCCATGTGACAATGCAAGGGCTAAAGACGTTCTCCAGTGGTGATACCACTGCTGTGCTCAGCAAGCTGAGCCTCCCCTCACTGCTCTGACAGCACAGCGTTTAAGGTCCCTTCCAACCCAAACCATTCTATTGTTCTATATCTAAATTTTTCCAACAGTCTCCTGAGCTGACATTAAATAGAAATTAAATAAATTAAATATTTGATGTCCCAGTGCATCTGCAGCCACAGGTGAATAAAGGCTGCAGCTGATCTCCACTGGCATCAGACTGTTCTCTGGTGCTAATTGGCCACTTTTCCTCTCTTTTCTTACCGTTCAGAAGAACATTTGCACTTCCCTGAGCAGGTACTGGACAGAGGGAGGAGGGAGATTTAGTGACCAAGGCGCTGAGACTTCCACCTTCTCTGAGCCACAGACCAGGGTGTGACCACAGCCAAGCTACTTCTCTCTCCACCCCTGTTCATTTTTTTTCACCTTTTTCTTCTGGGGTTAAGCTAATGAGAGGATTTTTGACCTCCTGGTTTCACAAATATCACACATCCAAGGTCTTTCAAAGCAGACCCAAAGTCTGATTTACGGCAGCACTCATTTCACTGAGCACTGACACAGCCCTTTGCCTGTTGGGACAGTGATTCCAGCTGAGATTGGCACAAGACCCCAAATGCAAACTGATAATTCATGTAATTAGAAATCTTTCAAATAATTATTTCCCTTCGTTTCTGCATCATCATTAAAAAAGCAATGTGATAAACTGCTTTAAAACATCAATTATAAAACCAAACCATAAATGTGCAGTATCACCACAGTAAGGAAAAAAATCCTCTAGGCCAAAATTTACATTAAAAGAAAAAAAAAAATTAGTTGTTTACCCTGGCAACGCTACAACTTTTCTCTCTGAACTTTGTAAAACTTCATCCCCAAATGGATTGACTTCTACATTATCTGACATTTCCTCATTAGCTTCTTTCCCTTCCCTCTTTTCTCTGTGTAAAGGCCCTTGAGTCTAACGATGTCAGAAGTCTCTGAAATTTGACAGATCTTACATTTCCAGCTCATTTTCTAATGAGTTTGTACATCAGGACTGATTAGTGTAATAAAGAATTCATGAAGCAAATAAATGTAACATGAAGACACCTTGAAGAGAGGAAAGAAAGAGCAAGTCAAATATGTTGAGAAAAGGTCTGGCCTTTTTAACCTTCATTTAATCGTTCTGACAAAGACACTTCATCAAAGAGACTTGGCAGGTATTTGGACTTTGTGCGCAGAAATACCAGGCTTTGAACTTTTTCTCCCTTGCATTACCCAGGAGAGCCCATCATTAGCCTAATTTAGGCAACTTCTTATCAACCCAAGCCTTTGCCAACCATGTCCTGACCTGGTGAACACGACTCCCGTGTGCAGAGGGTGAAGTGCAGCCCCGGTGACCAGCTGGCACCAGCACCCTCTGCACTGCCAGGATTGGATTTCCCAGCCGTGGCCCCGTGCTCGCTCCCTGTGTTTGTAAATCCACGGGAAAACTTCCCGAAGTTTCCCTGTCGCAGCCACCTCGCCACCTAACACCATCAGTTCATTGATGTAGATCCTGCGTGACCCTGCCAAGAAGCGCTGCAGGTTCTTCCTCAGCAGGTGCTGCTTCCCCATATGAAAGGAAAAAAGGAAAAGAAAAAGAAAAGGAAGCACAGCATGTTCACTTCCAGCCCTCCCATCCCTGGATTCATTTGTTCATTTGCATTTTAGTTGCACCATATTCACTGTCACTGTTCTTTCACCTTTTGCTCAGCTTCCCACAGAGCTTCACCACCACACCCCCCCCCTCCCGAGTTATCTGAGCTAAATAAGTTTTGTGTTCCTTCTGGACACAAACTTTTTCAGGGGAGAACTGGCAAAGAACAGCCACCCAGATGTTCAAATCCCCTGGGAAGGAAATACCAGTATGTTTTATTTTTATTTACTTTTATCTACAGAAATAAAAATAGGCTTTGTTTAAATAGGAGCTGACTTAATGTCTTTGCTAAGGAAACTATACATTTGAGATGTTTACGTAGAAAATGTGCCAGAGGTTTTTTGACCAGCTTTAGTTTGGGATCTTTCCCACTCTGGACATGACTCTTGGCATCAGTGGCCTCAGGCTCAGCAGGAATTGCACATGCCAGGATAGAAAGCATAACAATGACTAATATTAAGAAAGAATAATTCTATTACATATGTTCAGATGAGTAAAATTGGTGAGGATTTCAGAATTCCGATCTTTTTCACCACCGGACAAGGAACACAGTGAAGAATCCTGCCCCTTTCCCTCCGGAATGCCCCAGCGTGCCTCAGCCAGTTGTAATCCTGTTCTCCTCATGTCATCACCCAAATGGAACATTGTCAGGCTCCTCAGGAAGCTGCAAGAAGATTCTTTTGAATAGGGACTGTATGTAAAATAGTTCAAAAGAGTCCTTGTCCTGCACAGGCCAGATCTGCATGGGAAGTCACTTTTTTGTTCTTCAGAAGAAAGCAAAAACCCACAAGGAGAAAAAAAAAAAGGAGAAAGAGAAAGAAACCAAAGAAACCTCAAAGAGTTCAAAGAGTGTTTCATCAACATCTCAGGCCTCAAGAGCAAGGACCCCTTTGTCATCTTTGGGTGACTGACTTCTCCCCTCAACTGGATATGACGGAGCATCTGATGGGTCGTTACAGCAAAATTATTCTGCCTGAGCCACGGGGAAGATCCACTGCCCTTCCCAAACCCCTCTGGCTGTTTCCTCACCCTCACTGCTGTGGGTGAAGGGCCCCATGCCCAGATCACGGATCATCAGGAGAGATGCCTGACCTCGACACAGCACTGCAGCAGCCTGGAAACTCTTGTGGCCAAGCCCCATCTGCTTCTGCAATGAGCAGCACCTCTTTTCTATTAAAGCGTTCAAGGTGAAAAGTTTCGCTAAAAAAAAAAAAAAATCCAATCTAAATCACGTTGTCCTTGGAGTTATGAAATTTTTCCCTTCTGACGTTCTTCCCACCAATGTTTTAAACTGATATCTGTCTTAAAAAACTCTCATGGAAAACTGCAGCATAGAAACACTCCCCCTCCACTCCGCTTCTTGTTTTCTGTGCCCTTTTGACCCCTTTTGTCCCAGCCACCTTTTTCCCCTTATTCTCCTTTTGCATCTGATCGCACTCTGCATCCTCTTTATTCTTATCTTCCATCGCTTCAGCTCTTCTCCCTCCAAGTTCTGCATTGCTCCGACCCAAACCCCCCTTGGCCTTTATCTCCCTCTTCACTGAATATTACGACAGGAAAGCTCTTTCCTTTGCGGTACAGCAGCTCTTTGCAAGATTTCCATGGACAGCAAAGCTTGTGTGATTCCCAGAAGGAAAAACGCATCCTGCAGGTCCCTACTGTCGGTGTGTCGGGCACAGTAACGCACACCACAGTGTGTGTTTACATCATGATGCACTTCAACCTTTTTTTTTCCCTTTCTCACCCACTTTTAGGGAACTTGCCCGAGCAGCATTGCTATGGCAGCAGGTCATAACACAGAAAACGACAGGAAAAATCAATACAAGGGAGAGGATGGGCAGAAACCTAAACTGGTAATGGGATACTGGGGAAACGTGTCCAGACATTCTGGCATAAGAAATCGTTTGTAACATATATGATAAAAACAAGATACAATATAATTAGCACAGACTTGGCAAACTTCCAGTGTGCTGAGCTAAAGAAATGATTCTGCACTTGGTTTAAAGCACACACACAGCTATTTATACTGTTATTTATCCTGTGAGTCCAGTGCTGGAGGGATCTCTCCTTCCTGGAGGAACTCCCCATACCACAGACATGCAATATTGGACCTTCATTTCTAACTAAGGCTTCCAAACCGTGGCTTGAATCCCACTCATTCCCTGCTTTTGCACCTCTCACTTGTGCAAAATCACAGATACGCTGCAAAAACACCCAGACAGGCTCTGATCTCCCATCCCAGCTCCCACAAGCTGGCAGAAATGGACAGAGGCTTCCAGTAAGGACTTCCATAGAAAAGACACTTCCCAGCTCTCTTTTGGACCAAATTGGCCAACAAACAAACTGAAGCTTTTTCCATCTTTCCCCCTCCCCACCTTTCCAGGAGCCAAATGGAAAAGGCAAACTCCGCAGTGTTTGTTGAAACTAAAGTTTCCATAAGTTTTCCTGAGGAGTGTCCAACTACTCACCCTCCTCAGAGACAGGAAAACTCCTTTTCAAGACCTTAGATTTAAAACCTTTGCAATTGCTCAGTGTTGGGGGGAAAGCCTTTCACAGCTCACCCCGAGCACCCCCATTGCCCTGGGGCTCCTCCTGCCCCACTCCGGGCTCTGGCAGCTCCTGTGGGTCTCCAACTGTGTGACACTAAGCGAGGAAAACTTCCAGGTAATGCCACCACTTTACCACTTCTGTTAATGAACTTCTTGATTTGGACTGGCCACATGAAACAGTTTCACCACAGCAGCAGAAATCCCTTATCACACAGGAGACACCGGTGGGGACACCTTTTCCCATGGAGGAGAGGGTTTGTGGGAGAGTCTGGACATCCCTGGTCTGGAGTTGCCTGACAGGAGACAGCTCTGGCTGTGGAATCATCTGAAAGCTGTTGGGGGCAAAACCAGCAAAGAAAGGACCCTCATCATCCCCGTGGTTTGCCTGTGACCTCAACACAGTCATCAGTCCCCGCTCAAATCCTCTGCAAATTCCAGCAGAACACGGGTGCCAGGTGACTAAACTCGGTGTTTAAATACAGCTTTTGAAACAATCACAGGCAAAACAAAGTCAAGAGTTTTCATACAATTATTTTGCAATGAGGTGGAAGATAGAAATACCTGCAACTGGTCTCTGTTTTATTTAACTCTCATTTTAGTGGGAGCAAAAGGACACTTTTAACTCTCTAAAATATAAAATGTGTGTATCAACTGTCAATTCCCAGTTATAGGTTGAAGTCCAAGGTAACAATGAGAGTATCCTCCTAAAGGGCAAGGTCAGAAGGGACCGTGCTGTGGTTTTCCAGGCTGACCTGATGTACAACGAGACTTCCTCAAATCAATTCCTGTTTGGTGCACACAGACCTTTTAGGAGGCACCAAACCTCAGCAGCTGAGTTCTCAGCAATAGACTTCAGGTCCCACGTGAATTGTCTGAGTGTGGGACTGCAGTGCTGGGGGGCTTTGAGGAACACCCTCCACAAATACCTGGCAGAGCCAGGAAGGTGAGGTTTACCCTCCTGGTGTCCAGGGGGATGTATGAGCTTTTTTTTCAGGTCACCCTTCCAATCCTTTTTCCCTTGATTCCTACTTTTTTCTTTTTTTTTTCATTTTTTTTTTAAATAAAGGTTTGTATTAAACTGAGTGCTGTCACACCTTCAGCCTATTGACTCAAATTTTGCTGTAGGTAAGTGCTTTAAGGTGGCATTTCTGTCACCTTTCCACTTTCTCCTCATTAAACTAAACAGATTAAGCTTCTGGAATAACAAGAAAACTCTTTATTTCCAGGTTTATAGCTTCGTATTTTTCATTAGAAATTATGCATGAAGGTTTATGTTCCAAAGCATCAAAACATGTTTTTGTCGTTGTCCTTTTAAAAACCCATTTCACAATGAAATCCAGGGAGAATCACAAACCAAGATGAATTGTAATCCTCTTTTTTAAAATGTTTGAATGAAATTAAATTTGAAGATACTACAGTAGGACCTTACCCGCTGCTCTCAGCTGAAAGAGGGAAGAAATTAACTGACTTTAAAATGAAACAGGTTTCTCTTCTGTCTGACTGAATGTTACAGGATGTTGGTAGTGAACCAATTAAAACACATCTTAAAACGATAAATACAAACCAAATGTACATTATCAGCATGTTCGGCCTTTTGTTTCTTGGTCCTATTTTGTATCAGCTTATTGCAATCATATGTGTTTGGAAGGAGGGGGAAAATCAAATCATTTTAGGAAATAATAAATAAAGAATTCAGCGGAGGAAACAAAGGAGGGCTGCGTTTGTTCAAACATAAAATAAACCATGCGGCAGAGGGAATGCTGAAAGAGAAGCCACAACAGTCATGGATCAGTGGAGCTCAGAAATATCTAGAAAATATTAAAAAATCACTCTCAGCTGAAGACAGTGGTGTGGCTGGGCAGCATCAGGACGCTCCTATTTCCCTCCTTCACAGGACGCTGACTCTTCCTTCGATGCCTCTTGTCCATCTCAACTACTTATTTTATCACATGAAATACCGGCAGCCCAACTACCCTCTGCCCCATGCAGCGTCCCTGTTCAGCCCAGTATTCATCCTCTAATATGATGACAATCCCAGAGTCACTGAGGTTGGGAAAGACCTCTGAGATCGAGTCCACCCTGTGCCCGATGCCCACCTCTTCCCCCAGCCCAGAGCTCTGAGTGCCACAGCCAGTCCTGCCTTGGCACCTCCAGGGCTGGGCACTCCAACCCTCCCTGGGCAGGCTCTTCCAATGCCTGACCACCCTTTCCAGGAAGAAATTCTTCCTGTGAGAAATTTTTCCTGTATTTGATTTTTTTCTTTCATTTCTTTTTGTTCACAGACAGACACAGATCAGTGCTGGAAGAAAGTTGCCATTTCTGTCCTGCAGCAGAGTTTTCTACAGTGGCAATGACTGGAAATAAGAATCTGTGTGCATAAATATGTATAAGAAATACACCAACTATGGGCATTCACTATTTTCACATTAAAATACATGTAGATTTTAGAAGCGAAAATGCTTCACTTTTTACGTGTCTCAAAAAAATTAAAATTTTCTCTATTTTTCTTCCCCAGTTTTGGCTTTCCCAAGGCCTGATGTTTTCCCCTGCTGATCTCTCCCCAGTCCCACACCCTGAGCGGATTCTTCTTAATGAAAGAGTCTAGCAAGTTTGCACAATTTTTTCATTCTTTGGGGCGGCAGGTAAGTAGCTGCTCAGTCCTGTGCTTAGGGGAAGGAAGTATTGAAAATCTCCTTTGCTATTCCTCGTTTCACGGTTTATAACGTGATACTTATAAATACTTTGGTAGCAGATTAAGCTCCAGAGAAATGAAAACATTTAAAAAAGAGCACAAAGCCTGCAAGTGTCCAAATGAGGGAGCAGAGACTCCGCTTTAAGCTCCAGGAGGGGGTTTATGAGATGTAGTGCCATGTGCCATACAATACAAGATAAACATCTGTTGTTATTTCAGTAAACTTAAATCAGATGTTAAGCTTTTTCTTCAGGGGGATAGTGGCACAAAGAGAGATTTTAGGGCTTTTTCTCTCTGTCTTTACCAAGGTGGCTGTTCTTGTGCCAGCAAGACTGGGAGAAGATTCTGGAGGGGACTTAAACACCCTTAAAGCAATACAGTGGTGATAACACGGCCTTTTGTAGCCTCTATTGTACCCTAGACCTTCAACCTTGGATTTCTGCCCAGAAAGATATTTATTAATAAGGAGTCCAATACTGCAAGTACCAGGGAGGAGTTATTGCATTCACACCCTGAAAAACAAATCCAAAACTAAATGAAAACTTTCTCAGGCTGAGAACATTGGACCTGTTCAGCCTGGAGAGGAAAAAGTTGTGTGGGGACCTCACAGGACCTTCCAGTGTCTGAAGAGGTCACAGGGGAGCCAGAGAGGGACTGTTCATCAGGAACTGGAGTGACAGGACAAGGGGGAATGGCTTCAAACTGACAGAATACAGGGTTAGATGGGATACTGGGAAGATATTCTTCCCTCTGAGGGTGGGCAGGCCCTGGCACAGGTTGCCCAGGGAAGCTGTGGCTGCCCCATCCCTGGAAGTGTCCAAGGCCAGGTTGGACGGGACTTAGAGCACCCTGGGCTAGTGGAAGGTGTCCCTGCCCGTGGCTGGGGGGTGGAAAAAGATGAACTTTAAAGTCCTTTTCAATCCAAACCATTTCATTTCTGTGAACCATTCATTCTGTGAATCAAATAGAAAGGTTTTTATAGTTCTTGATGGGCTTTGCATGAAACCTTACAAAGGTGCCAAGATGACCCACGCTGTGCCGGAGAGCTGCTCTGCAGGACCCTAAACGGATGAAGGGAGATACTCAGAACCCTGTGATCATCTCAAGACACCAAACCTTGCCAGGGTGCTGCTCAAAGGAGAGCATTTGCTTTGCTCTACGTCCCAGTCTGTTTCCATCAGCTCCATGAGAAGTCATCCTTCTGGTCTCCAAGTGAAAGATGCCCAGCTCCTAAACTGGTACCCCTTAGACACCAGCCCGTGCCCTGTGCAGAGGACTTGTTCCTGCAAAGGTTTCAGAGTTCAGTGCTGGGAATTGCTGAACCATTCCAAGTGTGTGCTCCATCCTGGAGAGGATGACAGAGATATGACAGAGCACCTCCTGCAGCTCTGGAGGGGACAGTGCCACTGCTCCCCGGCCACCTGAAGGGCTGCAGTGATGGAATGGGCCCACTGCATCCATTCCAGAAGCACAGGGGAGGTAGAACACTTGCTGGGACAGAAGATAAACTCAGAACAAGCTGGTGCTGGTTGGCCACGGGGAGCCCGTGGTGTTTTGCCATCAGGAACGCGCTGTGATTAAACAACATCAAATAGGCCGGGTTTAAACGTGATATTCCATGTTTTAAACTGCAAAGGATCGGGCTTAATTGCTCGGTCTGACAGCTTGTCTCCTTCCCTCATTACACACCCAGGTACAGCTCAGTTAATATTCCAAGCTGGTCCTGGTTTGGGGCCGTTCAAAGGGCCCGTTTATCCCAGGCAGCAGCATCTGGAGCTCAGCTCCAGCCTTGGGCTAAACCTGCCGGGGCCGTGCTGGCCACTGCGGGGGCTGTAAAAGGAGGCTTTGCCAGGAGGGGCTGCGGGAGCTGCTGTTTCTGCACACAGGGGTTCCCAGCAGAGCAAATGAACCACGGACCCAGTGCAGAACTCTGGATAACAGCACGGGAATCTGCTCCCGTGGCCCGTTCCAGATGTATTTCTGTTCAGCTCTTAATTCGGAAATTTTGTGGCATAAAGCGATTTAACAATGCGCTTTTAATGACCCAGCATTTATATATCTCTTTTGTTTCATTTTTATTTACCTTAGCAGCACACTAAAACGTCACCAGCATACCTCAGGTTTTTACATTATATTTTAATTAGTGTTTTTATATATGAAAGACAAAGACACTACTCAGTACAAACACACATCTACTGTGCTGCATTTCCCAAGGCACATAATTTAATACCCAGAACACCAAGTCTCTCTCCATCAAAATTAATATTCCCTTGCTGGGTACTGGGTCCATCTGGTAGCTGGGTTTGGGATCTGTGTGAGGAGGGAACAATGTTTGTTGTTCTTGTAGAAGTAGTTAATGTTTTATAAACTCATGAAACTCCACAGAATTAGTATCACTGTGAAGGAACTCAGGGCAAGCAGATGTGCCCCTCGATTAATTAATTTTAGGTGGAGGGGTTTTTTTGTTTTCTTTTCTTTTTAATAGTCATATATTCAATAGGGAAAATACAAGAGGAAAGACCAGGACTTCACCCAAAGTGAACACTGAGTACATTCTGTGCTGCTTATTCAACTCTGCCTCTATATCTTCCTATGCATTTTCATGATGGAAACCCTTCCAGCATCAGACCAGACACAAAGAGAGGATGGCCATGGTGCCACAGCACAAACCCCAGTGCAGAGGGTGCTCAGAACCACTTTGGAGGTGCAACAGCCACCAAAACTGCTGGAGGTTTAGGGGACATTCAGTGTAAAAGCAACCAAGATGAAAACCCCCGTGTCCACCCAAACTAAGCCATCGATGCTTCACCCACCTCACTCCCCAGGACCCCTGGGTGGTTTTTGTCATCACCATCCTCCCTCAACTCTGACAGCCTCATTCCACACTCAGTTTGGGCTGGGAAAGCCTGGAAGGAGCAAGGACAGATGCCCCTCAAAGGCCAGCTGTGGTTGGTAATTCCTCCAGGCTGCAGGGTCAGGCTTTGAGTCTCCATCCCCAGCTTTAATCCTGTGCAACATTTATGGAACATTCCTTCCCTCCTCCTCTGGAGCAAGTGCAAACACTGTTTGGCAAAGAGGAACTGCCCACAAGGAAGGAGTTCCTCGGAGCAGTTGCACCAGAACTTGAACTAACCATAACATAACACGTCTGAATAATGCTGTGAAAAATATATAAAATCTGTTATGGCATTAAAAGTTTAAACACCATAAATCTTCAGCGTGCCATTTACGGGGCTGAGAAGGTGATAGAAACAACATTCTGAAGTGGAATAAGAGAAGAAAAGAAAATGTAGCATGGAGGCCAGAGGGCAGGGAAAGCCCCCGGGACCTGGCCAAGAACACAGCTCCAACTAAGACGTCAGCCCAGGGCCCGTGGCTGGCAGGATGTACCTCAGCTCTGTGGACACACACCTTCACAGCAAACTACTCAGTTAATACCCTGGAAAAATGTTTTAAAGAAATCTACCAAAATAGATGGGAATTTGGAAGGGAAAAAAAAATCGGGTCAGAATTGGCAGCAAAGGAAAAGAATATGGAACAAATAAAATTCAGTTCTCGGAAGGTGCTCGAGTGTCCCTGTTCCCCTCATGATCCCAAATGTTCCATCACAAACCAGTGGCTGGGAGGGGGAGATCCTACAGAAAACAGGGATTAAAATTGCCAGCTACAAGATTTGCTCCAACATTTGCCAAACTTCAGTACAAATTTGGAGTTGAAGTTGAAATAAAACCCCCACATTTTGTCACTTTTCAAGTTAGAGCCTTGGTAACATATCAGATTGGTTTGAGCTTCTTCCTCCAGACAGAATCCCCAAGTTGTGATTCCCAGGCCCTGTGTTACATTGCAGAAAACAGAAGATTTCAGTAGATGCTGTGAAAAAGATTTAAACAAACCACTGCAAATTTTGCAACCTGTCAGCCCAAACCGTGGGGAAGTTATCTGGGAGCTCCAGCTGGAGACCATCCCTCATGCAAACTAACTTTCTCTCAGTTATAATTGAGAACAAATTCCATTTTCATCTGTAACTGAACTTTCTGAGCTTTTGTAGCTTCAAGTCAGCTCATTAACATTACTTAGACATTGGGTTTATAGTTGAATTATACTATGTTTATACTGTGGAATTCCATTACTTAATTGCTTCACTACTGGAAATTTCAGTGGGGTTCTCATTTTTCGCATAAATCTTGAGAATAAACATGTTTCTGTATTTCTCTTACTTAATTAAGTGCATGTTTCATAAAAATAGCCAACATAGACAAATTAAGTAAAGCATCATTTGTTTAATCAAAGGGGAAGCTCGCGCCGCGAGTGAATGGGGAAACTCCCAAAGCTTTGGCACATTCTTCCGGTGAGTGCCGGGACTCAGGACTCCTCCAAACCATACAAACCTGATCATCCTACAGAAAACCTCTGCTGGGGGTCGCTCGCACGGTGTTCTTGCAGCAAAGAAACTGTGAACCAGGTCCCTGCAAAATCACACGTGGCCGGTGTGAATTTGGCGGGGATGTGGCACCACGGTGGCGCCAGGGAGGGAAACTGTGCCAGTCCCTCATCCTCGTGCCAATTGTACCACAGAATCATTAAGGCTGGAAAAGACCTCCAAGATCATCGAGTCCAACCTCTGACCAAATACCACCTTGCCCACTAAAGCTCATTACATCACACGAAACATGACGTGGGAAACACCTGCAGTTCCTCACTGGTGCATCTCCCCTCTCCCAGGAAAACTGCCCCAGATTCACTTTGCTTCTGTTTTCTTAGGGTTTGTATCTAGATAAAATGTAGAGGATCCATTTGAATCACTGAAGTGGCACATTTGGGGTTTTTCTGTTGAGGTTTTCTTTTTTCCCTGTATGTAGCAAATCAGTTTGTAGCCGAGTGACTCTGGGTGACAGGGCTTTAATAAAAATCAATCAGAAGCACCTACAGTATTCCAGCTCCTTCCCTCTCCCAGCGTGGAAGCAGCAAACAGCAGACAGACATTGCAACAAAGGAGGGAAACGAGAAATGAAGCCAAGAAATACCAGGAATAAATGTCTGGCTTTTAGGTCAATAGTGGGACTATTTTGTCCTTTAACAAATTTTCTTCCTCTTCCAAACAGAAGTTTTCACAACTAAATAGGGTCGGTTTGAAGTTTAACAAGGGATTAAATTATGCCTCAAAATTAATAATTGCTAGAATTAAAGTGATTAACATTTTAACAGCTGTTTTTCTATAACACAAGCTAAGACAAAGAAGAGCACAGTTCAAAAAGAGACGGATTTGTTGCCACCAAAGTGTGAAGGATCTTGTCTCATTTTAGCCACCCATTCATTTTAATTCAACTTTTCTTATGTATCTCTATGATGTGGGGGTCAACGTCTAAGGAGAGGATCTGGACTTCTTCTGCAACTCTCAGAATTCCTTTCCCTGACAATGAGTTTTGCCTTTCCAGCAGGTATCTCCCACCATCCCAACTGTCCCTTCCCACAAACCGGTTGGACGTTGTCTCTTTATCCCACTGAGCAAAATTCCAGCGCTTGACTCACAAGAACTCCTTTTGCCAGAAGCTGCTCACACAACAGTTGTGCAGACAACATTCATTTGGAAGACCTTTAGTGTGAAGGTTCTTTCCTGGAGTGAGCAGTGAGGGCCGACCCAGGAGCCTCCACAGCCCACTGCCCTCTCAGAGGTGGCATCACCTGCCCCCTCTGCCCTCTCCTTCAAGGGGTTATGCCCTGGGAGTCGGTGCCAGGGGTTTAAGGCTCACAAATACTGAAAGGTCCTATTTGGAGCAACCTTTCACTCAAACATTTTGGAAATTACCACCTGCCTTGGCAAGGCAGCAGCAGCTAAACCGTATGAGCATCTGGACTCTGTGTCAGCCTGGGCTGGCCCTGACCCCCAGGCTCCCTCATCACCCCCTGAAACACAGCCAGGGCTGGACTTCCCAAATGAAACCTGCCTGCACAGTGACATTCCCTTCCTGCAGGAATTCCTGGAGTCCTGCAGGAATCAGTGATTTATGGCAACCAGTGAATCACACTTGAAGGCTGGGCTAAATAATAATCAATAATTTATCAATATTTTTAATATGATGTTACAGACTCTGATTCTTCTTCCAATGAGACACATGTGGTGCAGTCAGTATCATCCCTACTGCATCAGGGAAGGGTCTGTCCCTAGGACTGACCTCGGAAAGAGCCATCTGTCCCACCTGCTCTGTGCCACAGCTCCTGGGAGCTGCAGCCCACCCAGTGTGCTCACAGCATGCCAGGAAAATAGCCCAGGCAAAGGCTGGACTGAGGGAGGGGCTTCCACTGGGCAGTGCCAGGTATAGAGAAAATCAAAGGTCTATTTTTCAAACTGAAAGAGAGGAAATTCTGGGTGAGATATACAGAAGAAATTCCTCCCTGCGAGCGTGGTGAGACCCTGGCACAGGCTGGGCAGAGAAGCTGTGGCTGCCCCATGCCTGGAAGTGTCCAAAGCTAGGTTAGATGGGGCTTGGAGCAACCTGGGATAGTGGAAGGTGACCCTACCCATAGCTGGGGGTGGGACTGGATAATCTTTAAGGTCTGTTCCAGCCCAAACTGTTCTATGATTCTTTGATTTTTTACCCTTCCAAATGGTTTCACTTTGGTCTGAGTGTCCCAACTCACACACTTCAAAAGCCAGGTTTGGTTTTTAGATATAGAGATGCTCCCAAATTTATCTCGTGTGTTCCTATTGGTATCTGCAACATGAAGCCTTTTCTTACATGCAAAAGTGAGGGGGATTCCACTGTTCCAGAGGTTTTCTGCAGTTGGAAGAGTTTTTATGGCAGGATACACTAAAGGTAAGGGACACCACTTGGCTTCACAGGAGTGACTCTTTTCTCTAAAACCTGCAGTAGTCCCTGACCTCCCTTACCCAAAAAACACCACCTGGTGCATTTAAAAGGGAACGTGACATGGACTAAAGGTTTTATTTCCAGCACATCTGTGTGGAGCGCGGGGCTCTCAGCAGTGCAGGGGGGGTATTCTGGGCTGGCACGTGACTGCAATGACACAGAGTCTTCTTGTAACCCCCAAAAGGTTTAACACGTTGGCACAGAGATGCCTTTAATCTCGTTTCACGTGTAAAGTCCTGTCCCCTTGAAAAAAAGCCCTTCCCCATCCCAAAGCCTCCGTGGCACATGGAGCAGCCAGTGGCTGTGGCTTTCAGAGCAAACCCAGAAGTATTATTCCATTTTCCGCTGAATAAAAGTATTGAGGTTTCTTTGTCAGGGAAAAGCGAGGCTGGATTCCTTTATCCCCCTGCCCTTTCCTCTCACAATGCCAGACTCTGTTTGGTGGGCCAAGGAGGGCTGTCTCCCGAGAGATCCCAACAGGATTCAGTCCTCTCGTAATGGACTTCTAATACTCAGTAGAACCATCAGCCTCCTCCACATTTCTCTTTGAACGAGGCTAGTCTGTCAGGGGTGGGAAGCAATTTAAAACCACTGGTAAAGAGAGAGCTTAGGTAGAGAAGAATGATTTCTTATCAAAGCTGCCAATAGAGAAGACCCAGGTGGTAGGGCTGAGGGGGATCCCAAAGCCCTTCCTCCTGTCCGGAATTAGCAGATGAGATTCAGTAACAAACGGTGGCTTTTAGCAGCAAAGCCCAGCCCTCGGAGGGTGACGATTAACACCTCTGGGGGGAGTGGGAGGAGGGAGGGAGCCAAGAGCCTGGCACATCCTGGGGGGCTGCAGTGCTGAAATTTCCCTCTGTGGAATGAGAGATCCGTAGGTAAGAGCGGCACTGGGATTTCCGAGCAGGGCTGGGATTCAAGGTGCTAATTAAAAAATTACATAAATTATTTTGTATACAAATGTAGATGAGAGAAATGGGCAATGGGAAGTCACAAGAACGCGTCCCATGCTTAGACATGATGGTTAAAGAGGTCTGTAGACCTGCTGGGGTTGATATCGAGGCATAGAGGAGGAGCACAGCAGATTTTTCAACAATTTGAGTGATTTTTCAGTTTATCTCTGTTGTTGGGCCCTGTCAGAGGTGGGTCACTCACACCACCCTGTCCCATTTCTCATCCAAAGTGAAACCGAGTTCTCATTTCTCAATATTTTCCGGGAAGAATGAAAGTAGTTTGTGTAAGAAACAAAGTTGTAGGAATAAAACATGTTCTCAGGCAAAGAAAGTCAGCATCTGCTGTCACTAAACAATTGGGGTTTAAAAACATGTACATTTAAAAACATGTTTTAAAGCACTGTCCATGGACAGGAAACACCCCAGACTGTAGTGAGGACATTTAGAGTTCTTCTAATACCTTTAAGTGTGTGTGGGGGGAAGCGTAATCTGTTGTGATAAATCCTGACATTAAACAGTGATAAATAATTAAATATGTTTAACTGTTTCATTAACTAAAGATAGATGGAGAGCACTCCATAGGTAGAATAGAGATCAAAAAGATTGAGGCTGGCTCTAAATTCCCCTGATGTTTTATGACACCATTTGTATTCTGTCACTCACTAGCTTTATGTATAGTCCAAGCTGTGAACTGAATACCCCATTCAGAAAGCCACTCACTCTGCATGTTATTGCAATTTAATATTTTCACACACAGACACATCATTATCTTGGAACCCGACACTGCAAGGAGAATTCAGTAATTTTTCAAGAGTGCCTTTTTTTTTGTTCTGATGCGAGCACTGAGGCACAAGGCTGATCTAATGGCCACTCTCCCAATATTTAGCCTCTAGACAGATAGATCAGCAGGTTGATATTTGTCTGTTTGCAGGGATTCTTCTCATTTTAAACGTGTGTGATGTCATCTCACTGACAGAACTAAAAAGAAAGGTTGAATCTGTCATTAGCAACGAAAAACTCCTTACATGCCTATAGCTTGTGACCCTGAACTAGATATATAGACATAGATAGATATAAAATCAAGTGAAAAGTGTATCTTCAGTCTTCCATTACCAAAATATGACTATGGAACGGAGTTATCCCACTTCTACTGGGATTCTGAGGGGGCAGAAATGCACATTCCTCTGGGCTGTGTATGAAGAATCAGGCACACAGCTCTACAAATTGCAAGTTAAGAAAAAAACAAGTACATTTAAAAAGATTTAAAAGCCAAGTCACACCAGAAAAAGGACTTTAGAAGTGGAGGCAAAGGCAGGGCCTATTTCTTCCAGGGAAATAAATGTATCTCACACCAGCCCCTTGGTAGCTAATCATTAACAGGCACTACATACAGAGCCAGATATGAGGAAAAACTCTATATGTGCAAATCCCATGGATGTCCCAAAGAGGTCAGTCCCTTGAGGGCCTGTTCCAAAGTCCAGCAAAGTCCATGGAAAGGCTACCAAGAACTGCCACAAACTTCAGCAGGTTTTGGGTTCCGAGCTGCTTTGTGCCGGCAAATGCCCAGCAGTGGGGAAGGTTCCCTTAAGGCACTGATGAGCTGCACAAGGTGAAAGGCAAACTTCCATCTTGGAATTCACAATTCCCGGTCTTGGGTTAAACGTGTGCCTCAATTTGCCCTGTTACAGCCTCAGAATTTTCATGAGGAGATGAAGGAGGGTTCAGGCCAAAGCAGCACTCCAGAAATCCTCCATGGGTCCTTATTTCCTTCTTTCTGCCCACGTTAGTTATTGAAGTATTGGATTCATCAGTGCATTACAGGGAATTCTCCAGGCAGGGTGGGTAGGGAGGATTCTTTCTCTGTGTTTATTCTTCAGGTGTGTGATTTGGGCTGAGTCACTGATCCATGGGAGTTCAGCTGCCCCAGACCAGCCTGCAAGTCCTTCTTCCATGACCGAGAAGCCAAACTCCCCAACATAACCCAAGTGACCAGGACAGCACAGCCACGGGCACTCTGAGGAGATGCTGGATGGAATTTGTGCTCAGCAGGACATTTCTCTGGTTAACGGCCCAAGACTTACTTCAGAAACTGCTAAACCATGATATTTAATAAGAATAAAACCCAAACGGTTACTGTCCATTGGGTAAAAATAGATTCATGAAGAGATGTTAAATACGGGCTCCTTCCCCTGACCTACTGGAACAGCCCCTGCTATTGCAACAATCAATGGTTAGCTGGGTATTGGCTCCTGGATCACAAGAGGAATTCTCTGGCTGTGGCTCAAGGCAGTGTCCAGCACCAGCCCTGCAGAGCCACGTGTTCCCTGAAGAGCCACCCAAAAACTCTGCTTTATCTGAAACTGGGACTGAAAAAGCCAGAGTGAGTTTAAATGAAAAGCATACTTGGACACGTGTAACATCTGTATCATCCACCTGCTTGTCTGAGCAGCTGCCAGGAATCCAGCAGGGAGTTTCCCAGGATATTTAACAGGTTGGTGTCTCTTTGCTTCACAGGTGCACCCCTTCTTTTTTAGAGAAACAATCACAAACCCCAGACAACAAATCATTTGAGGGAGTACTAGAATTACCTAAAAGGCCTTCGCTGCCCAGATACCGTATTTGTGTGGAAAACCAGGAGTCTCTGAATGTCTGAGGGAGCACCAGTAGCTCCTGAGTTATTTCCTTAAGTACATCCCTGAAGATAACTTGGATTTCCTGCGGCTCACCTGTGAAAATCCCTCCTTAATAGGCACTACCATGAACAGAAGACAAAGAAGCAAATTCTCCTCTGAACTTTCTCTGGATAAACACTTACAGGGTATTCTAGCAGCAAAAAATTTAAGAACTCCCAAAGTAACCAAGATCTGGTTTTATTCATTCTATATGGGATACATGAGCAGAACTGTTTCTGAGCAAAGGGCTTTTCATAGTTCTCTGTGAGGTATCAACTGCTTTTTAAATGTGACTATTGTGCCATGTAGGGATTTAAATTTATTTTATTCCTATGTGATAATTCTAAAATAAAATATATGATCACTCGCAAGTTGTGCAGGTTCTTTATTTCACATTTAGGTAATAAAATATAAAATGAAACCAGTCCTTTTCTATAAACAGAAAAAAATATATGGTTAAGCAATTTTATACTACATGAACTTCCAGCACAGCCATTTAAAAATTAATTTAAATGATTGAGCCCAAAAGGTCCATTTGCCATGAAATAAAAAACACTAAACACTGTCCTGAAAGGAAACAAAATGCCAGACTACATGTAAACAAAAGCTTTGTTTTATTAGTATCTGAGATGGAACAAAAGGGATTTAGACAAATCTGAAATTTGAAAAAAAAAAAAAAGGAAAAAATCTAATGTGGTAAATTCAACAAAATCATCCCCAAGCCCTTGGTGGGAGCTGGACCAACACAAAGGTCATTAATGAGATGCTGGTCCAGGAATCACAGCAATGTGGATCCCTCCCGTTTTACAGATGGACTAGCTGAGAGTAAATTTTTTGCTTAAGCTGGAAAAGTTAGTTCCTGAGCTTAACAAAATACCAAATTCCTGCTTTCTCTGCATCCTGGACCAGGTAATACCATTCCAATGTGCTCCGAGTTGGGTTTGTTTCAATAACAGGGCTCAGGAGCTGCCCCCATTCCACCACTGCTCCTTCTGCAGCTTTCCCATGTTCAGAGCAAATCTCCACATCCAGCTTCCCATATTTTCCTTAGAGCCAACAAATCCCACACCCAAAGAATGATAATGCTGGGCAGGGGCCATAAATACATTTGCTAATAGAGCCCTTGTGCTGGAGGCCAGTTCTGGCCGTAGAGCTGGCCCCAGCTAGTCCTGCACCCAAAACTCAGGCAGAGCTCCTCTGTGAGGAAGATTTATGCAACAATGAAGGAAAATTCTCTTTTTTCCCCTCATCCTGCACCTTCCCCTGACACCCCGCATAGCCCAGGGGCAGGGCTGGGCTCTGGAGCAGGGCAGGGAACCAAAAGAGAGCTGTGGTCTCACTCCCACCCTTCCCACAGGGTCACCATCACCACCCTCCCTCCTCCAGACCCCATCGCTCCTTCAGCCCGGGGGGAGAAACTGCTTTTAGCTGCTTTAGTCCCCCTGAAGTGATTTTATACCAAGGAGGAAATAAACTTGATGTTTCTTTTCCCTGCAATACCAATAAAACAATAACTTGCTATCACTTCTAACAAGACGCCGCTGCTGTAAAGTTACAGATAGGGAAAGAAAATTAACTACTGGTTATGACAGCAGGGAAAGGGAAAAGGAATAAATAAAGCTGAGTGTGTGCAAGGGAGCAGATGGCTCATGTCCAGCGTGGCCCATCCTCTGTGGATCACTTCTTTGAAAAGGAAGTCCTTGCCACTCCAGAAAATAGCAATCTGTCAAAAAATGCTGAGGTTTTGTAATTGATCACTCCTTAAGGAAAAAAACCAAAGCAAACCAAACTACATTTCTCCATCAGATACTGATCTGCAGATAATAAAAGGGAATCCCCTTAAACCAGTTATAGACCAATATTTGTACATTTTATGCACATACACACAAAATCTCTTGGGTTGTGTCCTCAGCTGGTGAAAATTAGGTTCATTGATGTTGATGCTGATTTACATGAGTTGAGGATTTGGCCTCTCAGTTTTAAAAAACCCCTGAGTTTATCAGTTTAACCTCAGAATCAGGCACGGGTGCTCTGCCCAGCATTAGTCACTGATTGTACGTGTCTTAAAACAGCGCTGTGAGCACTGACATGGGAAAGAGATACACATTAAAATCAGCAAAGAACAGGTTTGTGGCTGAATTGTGGTATCTGAAAAATACTGTCTGATGGAGTGCAGGGAACGCAGTGTGAACCAGACCAGGCTCTGATGTCCTCCTCCCCTTTGGGTACAACTCTGCAGAGCCCTGGGAGCTGCAGGCAGGCTATGTTGGGCTGAGCCTCCGAATTAGGATGGAGGGCTGGTTTTGGGAACACAGCAGAGGGGTGGACACAATGTCCCCTCTTCCCCTCCCACCCTCAGAGCCCAAAGGAACACTCAGAACTGCTGCAAGTTATTGCCTGCTGGGTTGCATGGAAAGAAAAGCTGGTAGAAGGGGAGGTGGTGGTTGAAATGACGTTGAATTCCACAATATTCTTAATCTGAACTCTAGGAAAAACTGCTCCTTGCACTTGCCTTCCCAAAACTTGGGATTACAACTGGTACACGCAGGTTTGGTTAAAAAATACCCTGTGTTTCACTCAGTGCTAAGAGTCCATCTCCAAACCAGGGAGCTTCAGGGAGACAGGCTTGGATTTTCTGCTGGGGAAGCAACCTATGAATCATTCAATAAAGCCTCCGTGCGATAATGAATAGCCAACCTTCTCTGGTGGTGATAAGATATTTTAACTGAAAACATCAGGCCATGTTTAAAAAATGATTACAAATTATTTTAACAGTGTATTTGCAGAGGGTTATAAAAACAGCTATAATATTTTTGTCTTGGATTCTAGAATTACCAGGGTGACAGCTAATGCAGTAATGATTTGTTTCAAATGCCAGTGTTTAAGCTGTATAAAGCTGATTTTATACATTTTTCCAGTAGGCCGCATTGTAGTTAATGAAATTAAACACACCAATCGCATTTGTCCCCAGGGGATGAGGAACTGAACACGCCACTGGTTTATTTTTTTATTAAAATAAATTGCAGCCAGCAAGATGGACTAATTGCCTACAGAATTGAAAAAGAAACATTCCATTGATATAATTAAGCCAATTTTCATGGACAAAAATAGTTATAGTGGATATAAAATAAGCAGAGCATTCAGTGCAGTTTGACTTCTCCCCACCCTCTGTATTTTGTACAGAACATTAACTATTAAACAAATACGGAGCTCGGCCAGGCTGACAGCGTTATCTGGTAATGATGGCTAAATTGATCCCAATAGCTGGGGCCGGGGCATTGTGTCTCAGGGCTCTGGTGGGAGAGTTCCCAAGCCAAGAACAACAGACCAGCACAAACCTACCACATCCAAATATGACCTTAAAGCAAAACACCTGAAAGATGTAAAACTATCGAGACAAAAATAAATCACCACCTGGTTCATTCTGGGCTGACACTTCCCCCCAAATGCCTGTGCAGTCCCTGCTTTGGGGAGGGCTGTGGTCCAGCCGCCCCCACTTTTGTCCCTAATATAATTACAAAAAGTGAATGGTTGAGAGAAGACAAAGTCTTTCCACACCAGCTCGATGGAGACCGAGATTTACCGTGATCGGAGCATTATTCTGTGGCCTACTGGAAATAATTTGGCTGTCTCAGTTCATTTTCACCTGGAAAATGTCTCCCCAAGAGCACCAGTGGCCTCGTTTGCAGCACAAAAGTGGGTTCAGTGGTATTTTAAAAAAAAAAAGGAAAAAAAAAGCCTTATTAACTTTTTTTTTTTTTAATAAATTGGGGGAAAGCACCTCTGTGGGGGAATATGATGAAAGTTCAGTCACCCTCTGAACGGAAACTTTCCTTCCTCCCACTGTCTTGCACACTGAACATCTCTGCACAGAGGACTTCAATCCATGCAAAAGGAGTTCAAATTCTAGTCCTCCCCACCAACACATCCCTCATTGCAGGGAAATTTCTTCCCAATTACAAATAAAGAAGATAAAAAAAAAAAAAGTCCTTATTCAGCATGAGCATTCAGAAGCATGAAGCACACTTATTCCAGGGATAAAAGTCCTATTTCATTTTTATTAGCAAAGAAGGTCACATCATTCACTGAATGAAGAGAAGGAAAAAAAACCTCCTCAGGACAGGGACACTCCGTTACAGATTTGGACGCTGCACAACACACAACCTACTGGAAATAAAAATGAAAATAAACAGCCCGTGAGTAGGTAGCGGTGATGCATGAAAATCCATTAAGAAAAATAAAAGAAATAATAAGGTCATAGATCTTTTCCACTCCAGCATCCCTGACCTGAAATTCCTCCAGAAAAAAAAAAAAAAGAAAAAAAAAAAGGCATATTTAAGATCAGAAAGCACAGCAGTAATTTTGGTGTGGAATGCTGAGCAGCACTAACGTATCAACAGGCTGTTACCCAGAGAGTGGAAACAAATGTGTTTGTACATCCCCTTCAGATGTCTTCATCCCTAACTGCACACAGGCACTGTGTACGTGTATTTATTGATGTGCTGGTTACTCACCCCACGGGATTAACAATATCTTTGGGAAAACAGGCATGAGAAAATCTTTATTAGGCTAAGATTGGGATGCTTTCAGTTAGCACTCAGAATTATTTAAGCTGGTCATTTAAATAATCTTGAACGGGGAAAAAAAATAAACATATCCAATAATAGGGGAGAGCCAGCAAGTTGTGGAAAAAAAGTCTGAGCTTGTCCCGGCCCACGGAGAGCACAGACAGTCTTAGGTGCCATCAGCTTTACATATAGAAAAAGTCTAGATTGGAAACACAGATTTTTCTTCCACTTAACAATTTCACACCCCAGAAGCTTAATGCAACAAGGCGGGGGGAAATAATAATAAACAGAGGGGATGCAAATTTTACAGCTATAAGGGCAAAAGCAGCTCTGAGAAATGTGGATTCTTCTCCTGATCCTGTCACCAGGAGCGGCCAAGGATCCTCCACAACTCAGCACACACCTCCTCCCCTTCCCCAGCTCTGCCGCAGGACTAAATAAATTCCCTACAGTTAACGTGGCTCCTAAGCCTCACCTCTGTAATGTTTGCAAACTTCCTAGGCCTTTGTCTTTAAAGCACTATATTAAATAGCACAGAGCTTTTATAAAACATATAAGCCATAATAATCATAACCATAATCACAATAATAATACTTTTCACTCAATAGGGTCTTTCCTTCCGAGGAGCTCCGGGTGCTTTACAAACACGAATAAGCAGCCGCGTCGCAGAAGGAGATTTCCCTCTCGCACAGAAGATTCCCTTGTCATTCACCTCAGGTATTTCAGCCCACAATCGGGGCTGTTTTTAGCCCGTGCGGGCAGGTGTAACCCCGGCACAGCAGGCAGGATGGAGCATTCCTGCAGCACCGGGCATGGAACGCTTCCATCCGGCTGAGGAGCGGGGTATTATTACAGCGAGCAGCAGCGCTGAATTACACCGCTCCCGTGTTGTGAAACCCTAGCTCCTGCCTTGCGTTTTGCCTAGAAGGGAGTGGAGATTGTGTGTATTTCAGGTATACCTGGCTTGCTCCAGACTCATAGTTCCGGATCCTGCCCGTTTCGGGGTCCTCTTATTCTGGTAACCTGTGGCTGATCATCGGACGGTGCCCGTTTTTGTGAGGCACACAAGGGCAATTCTTTGCTCTTCCTGACCTCAGTGTCTTTCTCAGGTATTTTTAATAGCAACTCTTAGACACACGCTTGGTTTATTTTTTTCTTTTCGCTCATTAAAGACCTCGTTTGCTATCACTGAACTGATGCAGCAGGTCCAACGCAAAGTCTAAAAATAAAACAGCTTTAGGTGTTAAACCAAGTTTTTAAAATACAAATTGAGTCCAATTTCTGCAAGTAACATTCTGGTTCGTGGCCATACAGTACCTGTGATTTCACAGTGTGTTGTAAGACCTTTGTGTGTGCATTGTCGGCTCGACAGACAAATGCATCTGCACAGACACCTTTTGCTTCGACACGGCGGTTTTATAGGACACGGGAATTCAGTGAAATTGCAATAACGTGCCTCTCTTTGATACACTTTATAAACTTCCATTTATACACGCACACGCCAATGCCCTGTGATGTAAACACACGTGGATAGACATCACAGGCACTTCATCCGAGCTGCACGGACACCCACGAGCACGGACGTTATCGCAGGCCAGGACTCAATCCCCGATTCCTGCGTCTCCTCTGGCACTTTGGCACCTTAAACCTGCTGCTCTGCGGGCGAAAGCAGCCAGTCCCTCACGTCAAACCACCAGCTCGATCGCCCGTTTGCCAAGTTCCTGCCCAGACCAAGGAAAGGACTCGCTTTGCACTCGTTCCCTCTGTTCCTTTTCCCAAATAAATCACGCGGGGCGGGCAGGGGAATTGATAAATTATATCTGCAGAATCCCGATAATTTTTTTTTTTAAGTGCAAAGCGATCTTAAATCCTCGGCAATTTTTGTTGAAGTGCTAATTACACATCACCTTAATTAGCGGATCAAAACCCCCCCTTCCCTGCCCAGCATCTCTAATTGCCTAATTGAACAGATCCGGGGCAA